>CANNZV010002695.1:16769-104499 GCA_947561585.1 Caprella mutica | reverse complement strand
ATTCTAAGAGATTGCCAAATGTCGCAATTTAGTCTATGCAGCTACGATTAATTCAGTTTATTCCAGCTCTAAATTTATACAGTAGTGGACAAAATATAAGGGTAGGCAAAAACAAGTTATCTAAATCTTATATTTCATAAAAAGTACAGAATACACATTATTGAAATTTTGCACGTATTTTCATATAGAGCTCATATGTATACGTATGAAATTTCAAAGCATTTGGACAAATATTCTAGGAAAAGTTCTTTATTTCACTTCAAACACTAAATTTTGCTCTGGTCAAAAGTTAAGGGTAGCCATCATAAACTTTGAAATATTTGCGGATATTGGCAATTAACTTAATAATTTGTGAATAATACTTTACTATATCACTTCAATACATCTTCTACCACAAAATTCTACAAATTTGGCACAATATGAAGGAGTTATCCATATTCTATTCATCCTCGAGAAATGTCCACAATTCTTCCACAGTTGTTGTGTTTCTTCTTTGAGTACAGTCTCCAATTATTATCCAAACAATCTCAATTTGATTGAGGTCAGGACTCTGTGAAAGATAGTTCATTAGAGCAATTTCTTCATCTTCTAATAGGGTCGTAACTTTTTTATCTGAGTAGTAGAATACGTTGTTCTGCTTGAAACTCTATGGTTGAGGGTCAGCTGCTTGTTGATAAGAGAGAATAATTATGATGAAGAAAGAGCTGTATTATACTTCTGCAATAACTCCTCGTAGACGAACAATGGGACCAGTTCCAGCAGAAAAAATGACCCGCTGAACCATCACACTTCCTCTTCCAAAATTAACCGTTTTCTTGACGCAGTTCAGAGTTATAATTTCCCCTACTTTATGTTAAATTCGTACTTGACCATTAGAATTTAGAACCAAAGAATTCTATTTTTCTTCCATTCATCACTAGAATGTACTTTGAACCACTGATCAATCGACCATACGACATACTCATGACAAAACACAAGTAACACTTTCCGTTTCTTTTTAGATATTAAAAGCATAGATGCAGGGACAAATGATTGCAAACCAACTTGTTAAAGTCGAACCGGAAAAGTAGACTGGGACACCGTACCACCAAACATGACATCTATCTCACTAAAAATTTGACCAGAAGTGTTGGAACTACCTTGCAAGCTATTTTGAAGACTTGCATGATCTTCTCTCAGCAATGCTTTGGGAAGTCTACCATTCTTTGGTTTGGAATCAACAACTCCATACTGCTTATGTTGAGCCACAATATGTTGCATAATCCTTTTGGACCTTCATGTGGCAATAGAAATCTATCGCACCGACAATTGGAGACTGTATTAGAGGGGAAACTTGTGGACATTTCTTGAGGATCGTGCACGGACATTTCGTCCACGTACATTTCGTCCACGAATTGCTTTATTTTGTATTATATTTAATGTGTGCATTTATTTTATATATTATATTATTTATATATATTCTGCAATATAAAAGTATTTAACACCCTTATTTGATGGTAATTAGAAATGTATGGTCTTTGCTTTAATTCTTATTGCAATCTTTTTATCCTGTTGGCCGGTGTACTATGCCTAAGTGAGATTCGTGCTTACTTGAGATGTTGGCATATGAGAGGCGGAGAGTTGTTTGTGGGCAAGGCGTAATTATTTCAGTATCAAGTGTGTCACGATAGAGAGAGTATGAGTAAATCCGTGTTCCAGTTGATCATGTATGTGAGGTAGAGTTGAGATTTATTTTACAGTAGAACTCCTCTATAGTGAACTTCAACTATTTCACTATAGAGTTTACTCTACTATAGAGAATTTAAGAGATAAATAAAGAACTTTCCTTTTGTTGACAGACTATAGAATATATTTTATTTCTTTTTGAAATAGATTCATTATAGCTACAGAGTATTTTATTTCTCAGAACTCCAAAAATCAGGACGGTTCACTACTTATGACTTCATTATAAAGGAGCTGTACTTGTACAATGTAGAACTCCTGTTTCATGACATATAACTAATTTATATTGTGAGTTGTGACAATGTGTAAATCATTTACAGCACGGATTTTATCATACATACATAATTAAGAGCTTCTCATACTCTCTCACTATCGCGGCACACTTGATACTGAAACAAAAACGTCACGCCCAAAATTGCCTCTCCACCTCTCATATGTCAACATCTCAAGTAAGCATGGATCTCACATAGGCATAGTACACCGGCATCAGTAAAATAATAAAAATAAAAACTTTTTAATGATTTACAGGCAGGCCCCGCTTTTATTACACCCGAGTCTTATAAAATCTGTAATAATTACCTGACATGTCTTGATGTTATTAAAAGTACATAAACATTTAAAACTGAGACATTTATTGTGGTGTTTATTTTACAGTATTTACAATAATCATCAATAGTAGTATTCAGATTAGGTAATTAGATGCACTAATGTTTCAGAAATTAGTATTTTATAGCAGAATATTTTTAACAGTGATTACCTAAATTACATACATAATAATATGCAGGTATATAATATACTACTAAATAAATTATATAAAAAATTAGCTAGATATTGATAATTTTTAGTGTTACGTTTAATTATTTAAACGTAGAAACGTCCGTGTTTTTGGACTGTTTCATATTTTCGGACTTATACTTATATAATAATAATTATTATTTACCTCAATTGTAATTACTTTAATTATTACGTATCTACACATTTATTCTTGTTAGGACCCTGCTATTTCAGTTCTAAACTTTAGATACTCATAATTCATTAATGAATGCAGAATATTAAACGAGGTAAATAACTTAAAAATACAGTCAACACCCGTTTAGCATATTTAATTTTATAACTGTAATCGATAGATAAACATTTTTATGTGTTACTTCATATACGGCTTAAATCACTATCATATTATTGTATACAGGCAGGCCTCGCTTTAAGTACAACTCACTTTAGTAAAAGTGGTCCTTATTTCGAGTCATGTTTCGAAATAAGAACCGTTCGTAAACATAGAAAAAGGAGACAATTTTCTGTGATTATTTCACGGTAAGGTTATTAGAAGCAATTGGTTCAGAAATTCAACATGTCCCATTTTAGGGTAAATTCCGTGTTATCGCACGGTTCCATATTTTCGAACACGTAAAAATCTTTATATAATAATCATTATTTAACTTTTATTTCAATTGGTATCCATGATACCAATTAGAATAGAAGTTAAATAATAATTATAATATTTTCTTTTCTGACGTGTCCGAAATTGTAGAACCAACCAATAACTTGGAACATAGTACCCTACTACCAAAAATATTTCATAGAGCATAAAATTGTTGTTTGTTAAATGTAGCACAATAATTATTGAAGTCTAAGTATCTATTAATTACTCTCCTATACTGAGTGAGAGTTAAGCTATGGATGGATTTTAAAACATTTAATAAATGCACGACTTTAAACTTTTTCATCACAGTCACAAACAATGATAAACTGTATATTATTAATAATATGATTGCATACGTTTACTCTAATAATAAATTTTCTTTCTATAACTCATAGAAAATGAGGTCAAAATCAAGGAGAGACAATTATAAATTTCTTGTTACTTTTATTCACTTTAGTTACCGTTTGGTAACTAAACTGAGTTGTGATTTGGTAACTAAAGCGGGGGATGCCTGTATTTACACATGCCTACTAATGTAACAGTGAAAAATAATATGAAATATATTCCGTAAACACTTTAAAATACAAAATAAAGCCAATTGTGGACGAATTGTCCGTGGACGAAATGTCCGTTGAACGAAATGTCCGTGGACGAGATATCCTAGGGTGACAGGACAATAACCCCCCGTGCAAAAAACCCCCGGACAAAGCCCCCCGGACAAATACCACCCGGACAAGAACCCCCCAAGCAAAAAACCCCCGGTCGATATGAATAGCATAATTCATTTTAATTCATTTTCATTAATTTTTTATCAATAAAATCACTATATGCTATAAATATAAAGAGATATAGTGCACCTAAGGTTAGGTTAGCGGTCCGATTGGGGGGTTTGGGGGGGCTTGCCCTCCCCCGGCCAGGTTTGATAGTGACAAAATGTATACTGTACTTATTTTTACTATAAAATAGGTAATTGGGTATACCTTATTTTGCAAATAAATTGTCATATTTTCGAAGAAAATGTAATAATTTTTGGTTTGCATTGAATAATGTTTAATATATTAATAAAAATAAATTATGCTATTTATATAGAACGGGGGTTTTTTGCTTGGGGGTTTTTGTCCGGGGGGTTTATTGAACGGTTTTTTTTTGTCCGGGGGGTATTTTGCACGGTTTTTTTTTTTGACCGCGGGTTTTTTTTTTTTTGCACGGGGGGTTATTTTCCTGGAATCATGTCCTAGACCCCTTGAGGATGAATAGAAGATAGTTAACTCCTTCATATTGTGCCAAATTTGTAGAATTTTGTGGTAGAAGATGTATTGAAGTGATATAGTAAAGTATTATTCACAAATTATAAAGTTAATTGCCAATATCCGCAAATATTTCAAAGTTTATGATGGCTACCCTTAACTTTTGACCAGAGCAAAATTTAGTTTTTGAAGTGAAATATGGAACTATTGATAGAATAGCCTACCCTTATATTTTGTCCACTACTGTACATATCTTGAATTTATTATTTATACTAAATGGTGATCTATTTACTTCTCGTTCAAATATATACTTTTCCAGCACACTTATAAATCTAATTGTAATTTATTAATTTTACAATTAATATATTACAGAATTCATAATCCTACTGTATATTATTTTATTGCACTTAATATTGGCCTATATTTATAGTGTCCTTTTTTCTATTATGCATATTTAATATTTATACTTTATTACTATTATTATAAAAATTTATAAGTTATAGAGTGTAGAAATCCTTAAATCAAAACTTTTCAAGTAGCCAGATTCGAGGAAGATTTAGATATAAAGTTGTACATTTTCTCTAAAAATATCCAACAAAAACTAATTATCAAAAGAGTAGTTACAAAACGGGTTCGGTTCAAAGAGTTGGTAAGTGATAAGTTTCCATTCAACAATGTTTAAAAAAATGGGTAGTTGCGACGGCAGACTTTGATTTACAATTTCACGGCAATAGATTGATTGGTCTAAACGATGTTTTTTAAAAACTAATTAAAAAATCTAAATATTAAATAGTCTTCCAGAGTTTAAAATTTAAAAGAAAATTAGGCGAGGAAAAGTCCGGTGGGAAAAAAACGGGCGGGGAAAAGTCCGGTGGAGAATACTCCGGCGGGGAATATTCCGTTTCCCCACAAACTTTACCTAGAGCCTAGGCGATAGCAATTCTTGTCAAGTTGTCTGAAATCTTTCACAACTTTATTTTTACTCAACTGCAACACATAAGTAGTATAATTACAAAGATAGTATATTTGTATACCTAAACACTAATTAAGGCAACAATCTTAGTTGGAACCACGACAAAATCCTCATTAAACATTACATTGTTGGGCCAACGTTGGCCCAATTCTGAACGAAAGTCTGGGCCAACGTTGTCATGCCGATCTCGATGTATTGGGCCAGCAAAGGCCCGACGTTGGCCCACCTCACGGATGTCCACCGGCCCTGAACAGTATAACCGCGTATATTGGTACCGGCAATAGTTAACGTTGCCGATATCGTGCATGTCTACGGCCGGTATTATTTTCATATAAGAGGTGTATTGAATAGATTACGCTATACAGAACATGCGAAGATAACAGTTACTTCTAACAATGTATTATTCACTGTCCTACAAATATTTTACAGATCAAAATCAGAGGGAAAAATGGAATAGTTGCAAATTCAAACTCACGTCTATATTATTTTACCTACGCTATTTTAATCAAAGAATAATATTCTTATTTAAAATTGATTAGAAAGTATAATTTTCAATGTGAATTATTATTACAAACGAAAAAATAACTTTTCATACTAAATATATGAATTAACTAGCGGCCAAGATAATTTTTATGAAGGAAATAATCAAAATGTTAAATTAATAATTGGAGAGATAACAGGCCTATTTATACTAAATTGCCAGAAACGGATTCCAGTTGAAAGATATACTTAATTGAGGATATTGAATTGTCTATTTGGTGTGATTAAAGGTAGGAGAGATCGTTTACACCTCACCCTCTCTAATTTTCTGTCGCCTCACCCTCATTGATTTTCTGTCGAAAACTGCTAATTAGAACAGGTAGACTAGTATAATAAATATACTGGTAAATAGAAAAATCACTGGATTGGTTAACCAATGTTTCACTTCATTGGGCCAGTGCTGTTTGACAACCGTTAGCCCAATGTCGTTTACCATACATTGGCAAAGTGTGTAATAGCACTGGGGTGTCAATGCTCGATCGTGCCTTTACTTTGTCAACGTTTACCAACGATGGCCCGACAGTGCAATGTTATCAGGGTCCATAGCGTCAAAAGCCCATGCAACAATTAAAAGCCCTCACAGACAAAAGCACACACCGACGAAAACAAAATTAGTATTCCTGCAATATAGGTAATCCATATATGTAAAGTTGGAACGATGGAAGATACAAATTTAACAGTTTTCTTTCTACGGAATCTACGGAATCACTGTAAATTTGTATTATGCATCAAATTTAGGGACGCTGTTATCGCAGAACTTAATTTTAAAACACTTCAATTTATGAACTAAAATTTTAGTATATATTGAAACATCTAGTCAGACGGCAGGTAACCAGCAGACGTCTTGTTCAGTTGTCAAGTAGGATCGAAAGGTCAAACATCAGTTTCTGTAGACTTTGCTAGCTATAGTCTTAGATTCTTCAGCCAAGTACTTCGTAAATACTTTATTTGGCTACAATTATGTATATCCCTTATACATGTGTAATTAGTCAATTAGTATGGTTGTTGATGTCCTGAATACAGAGTTTATTCTAATTTTTCATCAAAACTGTGGAGCAACAGTTAGCTTATAAGTTTAAAATAACTGAAATGTTTTGTAGTTCCTTATTTGTTTATTATGTTTAACTTGTTCCAGGAAAGCAACCAAAAATTAATTTATATTTACTCGCAGTTTCCATAGTCTAGAGGTGATCTGACAAGTTTTGTTTGTTGGCTGACTGCGACTCGATCACGGGGTGATTATTTAGTCAGGCTAATATTCGTAAGTTTGCCTAATGGAATTTTTAAATACTATTTATTTATTTAGAATCATTCAAAAATAACCAACTCATAATAATTTATTTAGTAGGGGTTTAACGTCTGCTTCGGAACCAATATTTGAAATTTGTTATGTTGCAATTATTTGACAAAGTAATATTTTGATACCATTAATAAGTTTATATCGATCGGTGTGGGCTTTTTTCTGTGTGGACTTTTGTCCGTGTGAGTTTTTGTCGGTGTGGGCTTTGTCGGTGTGGGATTTTGTGCCATGGGCTTTTGACGCTAGGAATTTTGTCGTGTTGGCTTTTGTCACCGTTTCATCTTAGTTATATGGTGTCCGAAAAACTGGCGACGCGGATAACTGCCAGGCGGAAAACTCTCAAGCGGAAAACTACCAGTCATTTAGTGGTATTTTATGAATTTTTCACTTTTCTGAAACATAATTTAGTTATAAAAAAGATACGTTAATGAAGTCAGTGACTTTTCTGCATCCATTACCGACGGTGGTGTATGACTTTGTTCATTGAGCATTTTTCTTTTCTGACAACTTCTTAAGGTTCAATGTTTTTAATTTTATATTGACGTCAGTATTATTTAGCCTTTGATTCCCAAGCAAACGTTAAACCACGTGAACTGATTAGTTATTACTAGCTAAATAGATATTCTCACAATTATATTATTTGAAATTACCTATACATTAAATTCGTGCACGGACATTTCGTTTACGGACAATTCGTGCATGGACATCTCGTCTACGGACATTTTCACGGACAGTAACTACAAGCAGAAATAGCAGAATAATTTGATCAGTGATTATACCTAGATTACATACATAATAATATGCAGGTATATAATATGTGACTGGCAGTTTTCCGTGTACCGTTATAAATACCTTGGTACCTATTTCTAGATACTGGAAACCTAGATACTTATAAACTTCAAAAAATATCATAAATCTAAATTTAACTCGGATACCTACCTAAAACTATCATTTTCGGTGTCTTGGACTTGAGTCTTATACTTTAAAAAGTAATTGACATCGGACTTGATATTATTCACATTAATTTCAAAGTAATGTAATTAGTTCGTATAGCGGTTACCAATACGTATCGATGAATCTCTACTAATTACTTACCATTACTTTTGAAAGATACGGCAGCAAACCGTCAATGTTATCACACGACCAAAGACGCATGTGTGCCAACATTCCATATTTTAGCATCACAGTTCACATACATTTCCTCCACCTACACTTCCCAACCTACAATTCATCCACCAACACTTCTCCCATCCTCACTTCCACCACCTACACTTTCAGCACCTACACTTCCTCTACCTACACTTACCCCACCTACATTTCCCCCACCTATAATTCCTGCACCTTTACTTCCTCCACCTACACCTCTCCCATATTCACTTCCCCCACCTCCACTTCTCCCACCTCCACTTAGAGTTAATGCAATTTTAGGGTCATGCGATAATTGCCGCACGGCGAAGACCGCTCGTGTGCAGGTGTCTTAAATATATCTGTCAAAATTCATTCGTCTGAAATAAAACTAACAATCAGAAAAATTGTGCATATAAATTACATTATGCATATAAATTACATGTTCACTGCAAACCACAGAAATGGCACTGCATTCGGTTTGTTTACTTTAAACAATAGCTGTGCTCGAGCCTAGTATATGCAAGTCAATGATTAACTTTAATTATTAGATATAATATAAGCAAACAATTTAATAACAATTAAATTTGAACATTACTAAAAACATACAAACAGTTAGCGATATCTTGCGCATGCGCTCTGTCATATGTGGTAACTAAGATGTTCATTAGAAGGTGGCGCTGCAGTTCAGAATTAATTTAATTGATTTTATAGATTGAATGTTTAAAAATAAAATAGTATCATTTTAATTAATGTCCCTCAATCTATTTATCAACAAGAGAGAAATTGTTTGTCCAAAATTTTGCTGCCAATTTAACGAAGTTATTATATTTCAAGGACTTCATTTTCCTAAAATATTATGAAGACACTTATTTTACATCTCGTACGTCTTATTGTTTATAAAATCTGCTCCTATGTTGTTTTCATCGAATAAATTCATACAACATGAAAACAACAAACTTGTGAAAACTTGTAGGTGAATGAAAACAACAAACTTTATCATCCAATGATAGATATAGTTACGCTATAATGATTTCATCATTTTAATATGTATGAATTCTGTCACATGAAACGAAATTTTTTCTACAAACAAATTTTTATTTCGAATTGAAAATTTGACCAATTATACAGTGAATTTCATTGACTCTCAGCTGATGTTATAAATTTGGCGAAAGGTTAATGAATTCTAAGAGTTGCAAAGACTTTATGAATCTTAATGGAGCTCATAATCTCTTAGAGTGCTTCTATATTTATTGCTGGTAATTTCCTTTGAGCTAATAAATCTTTATTAAATTAACTGGAGACTGAAAACTTGAGCTGATTGATGCTTTTCTCCTCTAGAAATTATTGGATAAACTTTATTTAGGGAATTTTTTCTTCTGAGTTGTTGTTTATTAGATAATTAATTAACCTTTCATCGGGTGGAGTCCATGGCAACAAGGATTTATTCCTGGGATATTAAGGGAATATCCCAATGATGAAAGATTTATTCCTGGGATATTAAGTGAATATCCCAATGAAGAAAGATTTATTCCTGGGATATTAAGGGAATATCCCAATGATGAAAGATTTATTCCTGGGATATTAAGGGAATATCACAATGAAGAAAGATCTATTCCTGGGATATTAAGGGAATATCCCAATGATGAAAGATTTATTCCTGGGATATTAAGTGAATATCCCAATGAAGAAAGATTTATTCCTGGGATATTAAGGGAATATCCCAATGATGAAAGATTTATTCCTGGGATATTAAGTGAATATCCCAATGAAGAAAGATTTATTCCTGGGATATTAAGGGAATATCCCAATGATGAAAGATTTATTCCTGGGATATTAAGGGAATATCACAATGAAGAAAGATTTATTCCTGGGATATTAAGGGAATATCCCAATGATGAAAGATTTATTCCTGGGATAATTCCTAAATAACATAGGCATAACTCCTTAGGTTCTTGATCCTATCGCCGCACGATCCACTTTCGCAGAAAATATGACAATATTCAAGTAAAATCTGATCACCGAATATAAATACAAATATTAAATTTAGGTTTTTAAAGTTAATTTCACAACCACTTCAAACAGAAACAGTTCGTATGAACGAGAATAAGGAATAATTTGTACATAATTCCAAGTCATATTAAAGGTCTAATATAAAACCATACATTCAAGTAATAACTGAAGTATGTTATTTTAATAACAAGATATTCGTATAAGTACTATATACTGTGGTAAAACAATTCATAAATTTGTATAAATAATTACGTTATTTAGAATTAACTAATATATTATTGCTATTATAAGCTAAAATTCTATACGATTATGTTATAATTTTATTTACACTCATTATGGAAAAGAGTGAATAAAAGATAAAGAATTAGAAACAGTTCCGATCAACAAAACCGTTGATTTTCTCTCTTAAATTTCTCTTACAATTATATTCATTGTTTTTAAATTAGATCATTCATTGGTTAAACTCATTTAGGTGATATAATTGGATAAAAACTCCCCAGGATTATTTGGTCTTTCATGACAAATTAATCGAATAAAATTGACATACAAATGTTCTTGAAAATTTATATCCACATGACATTTTAACTATTTTAATATAACATCTGACCCATTTAAAATAACAATAAAATCTCATGTGGAAACATTATAAAAGAAATATTAAAAGTTGTTCATAGGATAACAGTCATTCTCTCGCTAGCTGCTCAGTATGAATAGAACAGTCGCAGTGAGAGGTTGTTCATTTGCTTCTCTCTCAGCCTCACACTGCGGGCGCGTGTCATTATAAAATGTTTACCGGTTTGCTAATCAATTTCAGTCGAAAAATGAGAAATATCTTCATTTCTTGGTGCAACAGTTCCTTTTTTCCATGTTCCATGTACCACATACCGTTAATAGAACATTGTACATCGTTTTAACCGACTTCCTAGCGTGGGTTTGGAAACTTCAACGATGTGAATCCTGTTGTCAAAGAGGGATCCGAGCACAGTGTATTTATTCCTTATAAACAACTTAAACCACTCATAATAATTATAACTATATTCTCTAATTTACTGAATAACATAAAAAGTGAATCACATTTATCTGTATTACCTATTTAAATCAAAATTATTATTTAAATAAACAAACATAATTTTAACTAATTAAATAAAATAGATTGAATAGTCATAAATAATGTAAAATAAATGAAATAATCTTATCATTCTCCGTAGAGTTTGATCAATTTGTCGCCTGTTGCTCCAGTCAATATAGTCAATGATTTATAATGATTGTGTGCATTCACTCTAAATCTAATAGTAATAAAACTAAAGTGTTTGTTATTAATGGATCCTTTTACTTCAATTGCATGCTTCATTCAAATAATTGAACTGTACTTAGCCCCTTGTTTGAGACACTGTTTTGAATTTAACTTTTATTGTTACAAAACTAAGTACGTTCATTCATCATTCATTTAGAGAATGTACATCATTTGTTTCTTTTTTAATATTAATCCATGTATTATTCAACTTTTTCATGTTTTAATGATTTATAAGGTATTTGTTTTAGAATGAATTAATATATGATATATATTAATTAAATGTTTTGCCTTAAATATTCATAGATGGTAATTTTTTAAATTAGATGCTTTAATTAACATAAGCTAATTCTTTTAATATTGTATTTTCATAATAGTTTTGTAATCAATTAAATTGTATATTTGAACCCAAAAACTATAAATATAGAAATGTAGGAATCAAAAATTTTCATATTAAATTTGATTTGATTTCATATAATTTAAATTTTATTTAACTCAGCTTGAATATTGTAATTATAGTCAAGTGAACACATTTATGACATATAATATTAACTCATTTTAAAATGCTAAGACTAATACATTTTTGACCTATTATAAAAATATGTTTTCGACAGATATAATGCCATTATCTTTGACACTGAACCAATATATACTTCTAAGCGATAGAACCAATAAATACTTCTAAGCGATAGAACCAATATAAACTTCTAAGCGATAGAACCAATATATACCTCTAAGCGATAGAACCAATATATACTTCTAAGCGATATAACCAATATATACTTCTAAGCGATAGAACCAATATATACTTCTAAGCGATAGAACCAATATATACCTCTAAGCGATAGAACCAATATATACTTCTAAGCGATAGAACCAATATATACTTCTAAGCGATAGAACCAATATATACCTCTAAGCGATAGAACCAATATATACTTCTAAGCGATAGAACCAATATATACCTCTAAGCGATAGAACCAATATATACCTCTAAGCGATAGAACCAATATATACCTCTAAGCGATAGAACCAATATATACTTCTAAGCGATAGAACCAATATATACCTCTAAGCGATGGAACCAATATATACTTCTAAGCGATAGAACCAATATATACTTCTAAGCGATAGAACCAATATATACTTCTAAGCGATAGAACCAATATATACTTCTAAGCGATATAACCAATATATACTTCTAAGCGATAGAACCAATATATACTTCTAAGCGATAGAACCAATATATACCTCTAAGCGATAGAACCAATATATACTTCTAAGCGATAGAACCAATATATACTTCTAAGCGATAGAACCAATATATACCTCTAAGCGATAGAACCAATATATACTTCTAAGCGATAGAACCAATATATACCTCTAAGCGATAGAACCAATATATACCTCTAAGCGATAGAACCAATATATACCTCTAAGCGATAGAACCAATATATACTTCTAAGCGATAGAACCAATATATACCTCTAAGCGATAGAACCAATATATACTTCTAAGCGATAGAACCAATATATACTTCTAAGCGATAGAACCAATATATACTTCTAAGCGATAGAACCAATATATACTTCTAAGCGATAGAACCAATATATACTTCTAAGCGATAGAACCAATATATACTTCTAAGCGATAGAACCAATATATACTTCTAAGCGATAGAACCAATATATACTTCTAAGCGATAGAACCAATATATACTTCTAAGCGATAGAACCAATAAATACTTCTAAGCGATAGAACCAATATATACTTCTAAGCGATAGAACCAATATATACTTCTAAGCGATAGAACCAATATATACTTCTAAGCGATAGAACCAATATATACTTCTAAGCGATAGAACCAATATATACTTCTAAGCGATAGAACCAATATATACTTCTAAGCGATAGAACCAATATATACTTCTAAGCGATAGAACCAATATATACTTCTAAGCGATAGAACCAATATATACTTCTAAGCGATAGAACCAATATATACCTCTAAGCGATAGAACCAATATATACTTCTAAGCGATAGAACCAATATATACTTCTAAGCGATAGAACCAATATATACCTCTAAGCGATAGAACCAATATATACTTCTAAGCGATAGAACCAATATATACCTCTAAGCGATAGAACCAATATATACCTCTAAGCGATAGAACCAATATATACCTCTAAGCGATAGAACCAATATATACTTCTAAGCGATAGAACCAATATATACTTCTAAGCGATAGAACCAATATATACTTCTAAGCGATAGAACCAATATATACTTCTAAGCGATAGAACCAATATATACTTCTAAGCGATAGAACCAATATATACTTCTAAGCGATAGAACCAATATATACTTCTAAGCGATAGAACCAATAAATACTTCTAAGCGATAGAACCAATATATACTTCTAAGCGATAGAACCAATAAATACTTCTAAGCGATAGAACCAATATATACTTCTAAGCGATAGAACCAATATATACTTCTAAGCGATAGAACCAATATATACTTCTAAGCGATAGAACCAATATATACTTCTAAGCGATAGAACCAATATATACCTCTAAGCGATAGAACCAATATATACTTCTAAGCGATAGAACCAATATATACTTCTAAGCGATAGAACCAATATATACTTTTAAGCGATAGAACCAATATATACTTCTAAGCGATAGAACCAATATACTTTCCACCGGTAAAACTAAAATATTTTCTTCCACCTGTTAAATACATATTTTTTCAACCAATAATTAAATCATACTATTCAATATAATTTTCTGCTACACATACCGATATTACTAGCCGATGTATCTTTGAAAATATTTCTTATCATATCTTTAAATAGAATCCATTTCAATAGTCACATAGCGTATCATTAACTGTTATTGTAACTAAATAGCAATCACTGGATGTTATTACCTCCATTTGCTAAGTGCACCTCGCAGAAACATTCTCTCGCTAATTATAAGCCAGGATACCAACCAAAAACAATTAATTCTCCAAAATTGTTTCAATTAATTGAATTAAGCCAGTTGTAGATAAATTGAAATTAAATAGCAAGTATATTTGCTGTACTGGTCTAGTGACTTACTATATAAAAATGTTAACCACCAGTAGGATAAATAATGTTAACCATCAGTAGAATAAATAATGTTAACAACCTGTAGAATAAATAATGTTAACCACCAGTAGAATAAATATTGTGAACCACCAGTAGAATAAATAATGTTAACCACCAGTAGAATAAATATTGTGAACCACCAGTAGAATAAATAATGTTAACCATCAGTAGAATAATTAATGTTAGCCATCAGTAGAATAATTAATGTTAACCATCAGTAGAATAATTAATGTTAACCACCAGTAGAATAAATAATGTTAACCATCAGTAGAATAATTAATGTTAACCACCAGTAGAATAAATAATGTTAACCATCAGTAGAATAAATAATGTTAACAACCTGTAGAATAAATAATGTTAACCACCAGTAGAACAAATATTGTGAACCACCAGTAGAACAAATATTGTGAACCACCAGTAGAACAAATATTGTGAACCACCAGTATAATAAATAAAGTTAACTAACAGTAGAGTATATAATCTTTACCACCAGTAGAATAAACAATATTAATCACTAGTATAATAAATAAAGTTAACCAACAGTAGAGTATATAATGTTTACCACCAGTAGAATAAAAAATATTAATCACTTGTTGAATAAATAATGTTAACTACCAGTAGAATAAACAATATTAATCACTAGTATAATAAATAATGTTAACCACTAGTACAATAAAAAATATTCATCACTAGTAGAATGGATAATGTTAACCACCGGTAGAATAAATAATATAACCACCAGTAAAAGGAAATGTTCAGTAATATTTGAAGTACGGACAGATTTCAATCAGGTAAAATTATTAACTCAATTACGATATGAAATTATTTCCACGGTGATTGGCTTTGCCATTAATTTATTAGGTTATTATTTAATGAATGAACAAGAACTACATTTTGCTGATCATGATTTTTACATTATTGAGCATATTCCAAAACTTAGAAAAATTGGGACTGTGAAGTTACCACTTGATTTAATATTTATTCATTCATTTTTTACTTCATTATTATGACATTTGAATGAGATTTTTTCGTGTTCAAGATTCCAGTAATATGTGTTCATAAGTCTAGTTACGTTATACCGACTATGACGTAATATCGTAGATTTGTTACTGCATATTAAATATACTGACAGTTATATAGAACGTGTCACAGAGGGTGTTTACTTTAATCGATTTAACACTTATCTTAAGAAGAAACACTTTTTTTTCATTAATTCAACAGTAAATGTGGTGTACGGGAATGTGTAACTGAACAGGAATACATATCCTATACTATTTCTAATTTTGTCCTCATTATACGATACAGGAATGTTTCTTAATATATTTAAATGTTTATAAGTTCATGCAAATGGACGCAGAAAAGCTACTCCGATACATTACAAAGATATTCACCCTGGATGAAATCAGAATTTAAATCTAGAAATATTGAATTCGGTAAAATGCCATAAAACAAATTTAATGAACTGGATTCTTCGAATACGTGTTTGCCGAAACCCAAATTTGCTGAAACGGATTGTACATTAATTTACCCAAAAGTTACAGAAATAAAACGATACGTTATTATCTCTGATGTTTTTTTAAATTTTGAAGCAATTTAACAATATCTAATTGGTGTATTGTATGCATGCACTCTTGCTTTCAAGTAAGCTACTCAGTGATATATTACATGTTGTATGTCACGTAATAACACAATAGTATTGTTTATATCTTCCCAATATACCTCAGGCTTCAACGATTGTATCACTTGCATGAATAAATTTATTTGATTTAAAAACATTGATTTCTATCAACGCTTATATATGTTAATATTCAATAAATATAATTAGATATATGAAATTGGCAGAAATTTGTGTTTCAGCTAATCCATAATTTGGAAAATTGGGATTCGGCTAACTCGTATTTGGTGAATCTAGTTCGGCGAATTAGTTTTCGGTAAATTTTGTTTCGGCAAATTCGTTTTCGGAGAATCAGCCTAGACTAGGAAAATATTGTAAAATTCTAATCTTATTTTTTATTTTCATAGGCTAGAGGAGCGACTATTAAATTATTTATTTTAGATCATAGGATGAACCGCTATCGAGTGGTTGCACATTTTTGACCACAGTAGAAAATAAAATGAATTTTAACCTTTTTAATTAGTTATTTTGTGTTATATGATCGAAAATGTTGAACAGATCAATAACTGATAACTTACCCTAATTAGTCTACCATTATTATACCTAAACAATTAGTATTATTAGAGACACTAAAATGTAAAATTTATTTGTTTACAATTCAAATAAGAAAATAAAATAGATCTATTAATTAATATTTAAACTATAAAAATATGAAATGGCTAAGGAAGAAATAGTTTCCAATGAATAGAATACTTATAAATGACATTGACCATCCAATATTCCTCGAGTTATGAAGGACCTTTGAAAATCTAATCACATGGTTACTGGGTAATTATCAATCATCTCTCCAAATTTCAGGCAATTCGGTTGAGCATTTTTCAAGTTATGCAAATAACAAGATTATAAATAAAACCGACAAAAACATAATCTTCCACAATTTTGCAAAGGTAATCAATACATAAATATGTTTAAAATTCTTTTAGAATATCAATGTATTTTTACCATATTCGTTTTATCCTAATAATAATAACACCCAGGATGTCTTGATATATCCTCTATTGCATATCTTGTCTGTGCAAAGTCCTTTGTAACTATTGCAGCTATGTGACCTGTACCTTCTACAAACTTTAGGGTACAGTAACATAATGTGCAGAGAAGAACATGTCACAGAGTGCTGTGGACCCTTTATTGTTACTAGCTATAGTGGGAATAGCAACAGCAAAATTAATATAATCATTTATATCATTGCATGCTTATTAATCATCAATTTGTTGAAAGGTTTTTTAATGATTTCTTTTTTAGAATAAAAATAATTACAGAAGAATTAAAAAGGTGATTTAATTGTTTTTTTTTGTGTTTATTTAATTTTAATTTTGATATTTAAACTATTTCTTTAATTAAATTATGGAGATAAGATTTTAATTATGAGTTTTCCTATGGATATATCTTTAATTTGATAAATATTTAAATAAAATAACATGTTCTATAAAAAGCAATGGTTATTTTAAACAATGAAACAATTTTTCGTGAAACCAATACACATAAAATAAATTGATTAAATAAATACATAAATTACACATGGAACAATTAACCTCTTCCCTTACACATGTAAAAGAATCATTGTTCTTTAAGCGCGAGGCTTCTAGGTAACCTATATTAAATATGGGAAAAACGTCGCACTACTCAGCCACTAGTCTTATTTACGCTCACAGTAATGGCAAAGTGGGTGTCATACTGTCAATCTATATAATGATGGGGCAATCGAAAATGTTTAGAGGTAAGAGTGCTTCATTACCAATTTCAACCCCCACTTTCTGAACACTCTGAGTGTCCTAGTGCTCACACTTACCGAATATAGGATTTTCAGTAACTAAATTTCTTCAAATGAGCCACAGAAAAAAGTGTAAATCAAATTAGAAACTTATTTCAATTAAGTTTATAAGTAATTTATTAAGGTTTAGCATCAATATTGATGATAATTTTTCAGACAAATTTATGATTTTCTATCAATTTGTTTCATTTATCATTGTTTGATAAAAAATATTTTTTGGTGAAACAGTCATAAAACATTTTAAAAAAATCATGCAGTGAAGTGTTGATCTTCTATGACCCACCATGATTCTTTGTCTAATATTAAGAAAGTTCCCAACATAATCTTCTATGGTCCTACCATCTTATTTTATCCAATATTATGAATGTGCCCCTCTTATTTAGCTATGGCCCCACCATAGCTCTGGTGGTTTAGTGTTGAGTTGTAAACTCGTAACTAGGATGTTGCTTCGTTTGAAGTTTTATTCATTCTTTGTAGTGAGGACAAGTTAGAGGTAATTAGGTAAGAGGTGATGTGCTATTTCAGTTCACATGCAATGTAGCAATAATAGACACGGCAATGGGGAAAAGCCCTCACTGGCCCTCTACAGATGTCAAGATAATTACCTACTGAAAAGCTGCTATTGGCAAGATATACCGATACTAGTGAGTAAGTTAAAGCAAAATGGTTAGAACTAGATGGTTTGCTCACTAAAATAAGGTGACATGAAAATTAATTTTAGAATAAATTAAATCTACGAGCAACTAAAAAAGCAAATAAAATATAATAGAACTTCATATACATATTTAAGTTGGAATATCAAAATAAGTTTATGTTTGAATAAAAAAATAATTTTAAAATAAAGTAATCAATAAGTTTAGGTTTAAATAACAATTTATATGTTGAAGTTTTGATAACCAAATAAGTTTAAAAATTTCAATGAAAATATAAGTTTAAGAACCAAGTTTATAATCACGAAATAAGTTGAAATTCGAATAAAAAATAATTTCCAAATTTCAATAACTAGAGTTTCACATAATTTGGTCAAGTTCAGCTACTCAGAAAAGTTGTTTTAGTTAATTGACCTTCGTTTGGAAAAGTTATAACATTATTACCAATTTTGCCTTTACTTCTGGGTACTACTGTCATTATTCTCTAACTAATTACCAAATAAACTGAGTCATAAATGCATAAAGTTTTTGGTGATAAAATGACTATGAAACTTTTTCGTCAAATAAAATTAACATTACGAATCATCTGAAGAACTAGTATGGATTATTGAATAACTGAGTCAACACTTTTGGTTGTGTGTACACTGAGATGGTGTGTGACTGTGTGTGTGCGTGTGTGTGTACTTTCCATATCATTAAACATCTATGGGAAACAGTTAAGGGAAACTTACGACACTAACAATTGTTTTCACTTCCTGATTATTCTATCTTTATTCTTATTATTTTTGTTAGGTTTTCATTTGTGATCACACAGTTTATTTTTTAATGATTATACATATTTATAATTTAGATAATTTAGTTTAATTCTAAATTATTATTTACATTTCGATCATCTGATTAGATTTAATTATAAATAACTATTTTAATATTTGATTATTGTTGTTTTATTATTTGGAATCATTTAAAGTTTATTATTATTTAACTATTGATAATAATTAACTAATTAACCCTTCATATAATATATACGTGAAACAAAAAAAAAATATAAAAATTAAGCCACAAAATATAATTCATAATAAGTCTGCAAATAAATAATTTCACATTGCATACACATGGTTACCATGTGATTTAATGTCCCTAATATGACGATGCAGTATAAATATGTTATATCCACATAAGTCAATCTAACCATCATAAAAACACATGTGGTTATGCCATTTTAAAACCATATTGTAAAAACAATATCAAATAGAGATTGAATACGTATTTAGTTGACCTCATCATATCCACATGTCAATTACCATACTTATAACTAGTGTTTATCATGTGTAATTCACAACATTCAGTACAATCAATATATGTTATATACCATACTTATAGCATATGTTAACCACACGTAATTTACCATATTACTATGTGTAATACATATGGTATCTATTTCCAAACAGTGTACCTGGTATACACATGATTTTAATGTGTAAGAGCCACATGGTATACACATGATTTAAATGTGTAAGAGCCACATGGAATACACATGATTTAAATGTGTAAGAGCCACATGGTATACACATGATTTAAATGTGTAAGAGCCACATGGAATACACACGATTTAAATGTGTAAGAGCCACATGGTATACACATGATTTAAATGTGTAAGAGCCACATGGAATACACATGATTTAAATGTGTAAGAGCCACATGGAATACACATGATTTTAATGTGTAAGAGCCACATGGTATACACATGATTTAAATGTGTAAGAGCCACATGGAATACACATGATTTAAATGTGTAAGAGCCACATGGAATACACATGATTTTAAGGTGTAAGAGCCACATGGAATACACATGATTTAAATGTGTAAGAGCCACATGGTATACACATGATTTAAATGTGTAAGAGCCACATGGAATACACATGATTTAAATGTGTAAGAGCCACATGGAATACACATGATTTTAATGTGTAAGAGCCACATGGTATACACATGATTTAAATGTGTAAGAGCCACATGGAATACACATGATTTAAATGTGTAAGAGCCACATGGAATACACATGATTTAAATGTGTAAGAGCCACATGGAATACACATGATTTAAATGATCGAAAGAGAAAAACTTTTACACACGTTCATACTTCTTCACGTTCGCACCAATATTTAAATTTATACTCAAATTGTGTTTATTTTAAATTTAAAACAACCACTATTATGGGTGTTATTAATTATGTACCCAATGAAGGGTTAACTTAACTAATTTGCAATAAATCCTGGTATAGAAAATTAATTTCATTAGCACTTTTTCCTTGAAAGAATTTGATCGTTTATATTTATTTTTTCCTATCTATTCTCTTCTCTTAACCAGTTAAGGTGGTTCAGTGTGGTGGACTGAGTGAAATATTTACCATTTTTCATTGTATTTAAATCATATTTCCAGATGCGGTATTTAGCTTGATATCAAAGAAATATTAATTTTCCAATAGAAACAACCTTTTAAATAAAAATAATAATAAAATAAACTCAAGATATAGAAGTGCAAAATAAACTTTATATTATTGTCCCGCATCCAACTATGGAGAAACTGCCCTTCACTGTCCTTCTGCTAATACTCTTCGTGATTGGTGAGTAGAGACTGATTGGTGAGTAGAGAGTGATTGGTGAGTAGTGAGTGATTGGTGAGTAGAGAGTGAATGGTGAGTAGAGAGTGATTGGTGAGTAGTGAGTGATTGGTGAGTAGAGAGTGATTGGTGAGTAGAGAGTGATTGGTGAGTAGAGAGTGATTGGTGAGTAGAGAGAGATTGGTGAGTAGAGAGAGATTGGTGAATAGAGAGAGATTGGTGAATTGAGAGAGATTGGTGAATAGAGAGAGATTGGTGAGTAGTCACAAGGATAAAGGGACCATCAAAAGGCACAATATGCCCATCCAAGGATGGCCCCTGTGCACAGCCAGCTGTGCGCTCGACGTTGGGTTAACAACGGAGCAAGGTGAATCTCTCTCCATCTCTTCCCACTTGGAACCTAAGCACTCCAAACCGTACTCCCAAACCTGACAAAGGAAGAACCTCCACCAGGCGTAGGAGCAAAGTTTGGGTGCAATCATTAGCTCCAAGTTTTATCCTGGACTTGGTCAGTCAAACCCGCCAATCACTGCCCCCTTCACAGGGGCTGCCCAAAGGCAGTCCCTGAGACGGTGACAGGACGCAGGGTGTGACCTGATCTCTCTAGCCACGGAAAGGCGCCAGGTTTTCTCTTAGTTGGTTGGTTGGAGTTGAAGTAAGAGTGCTATCAGAAAAGATAGCTAAGACTCTCATCTCAACTCCGAGGTCAAGTCATGGAGGCGCTTGACAGCTCAGTAAGCCAGCTCACTGAGTATCCTGTCAAGTCGCCTTTTGAATGTGTCAACAGTCAGGCTGCTGACAACATTTTCTGGCAGTCTGTTCTAAGCATTACAGATCTTTACCAGCATGAAGTTCTCCAGCTGAGCAGTGGTGAACCGAATCGGAACCACCTTCCACCCGTGGTTGCGGGTGAGGTTCACACACAGCGAAAAGTAGTCTTCGGGATCAACTCGACTTATCCCTCGAAGGATCTTAAAAGTCTCAATGAGTTGACCCCTCAAACATCGCTGCTCAAGCGTGAAGAGGCCCAGGTCTTCTAACCGACGTGCGTATCCCTTGGATCGGATTTCAGGTACAAGTTTAGTCGCCCTCGCTTGCACCCGTTTCAACCGCTGGACATCTGCTCGCAACGTCGGTGACCAGAACTGGACCGCAAACTCCAAAAGAGGTCTTACTAGAGAGTTGTTCAGGGTGAGGACTGTCTCTCTGTTTCTGTCTGAATTGCCTCTTGATGTACCCTAGGATCTTGTTTGCTCTCTTCTCAGCTTCCAGGCACTGTCGAGAGAACTTGAGATCCCTGGTGATCATAACTCCAAGATCCTTCTGTACATCAGTGGGTCCTATTTGGGCTCCAAGTAGCGTGTAGACAGCTTCAGCGTTCCTACGACCAGCATGAAGTACTCTACACTTGTCCACATTGAAGGGCATCTGCCACTTTTCCGACCATTCCCCGATCTTGAAAAGATCACATTGGAGTTGTCCGATGGCCTCTGGACTTGCAGTGTTGATGCCAATCTTTGTGTCATCAGCAAACTTGGATACCCTACTGACGAGTCCTACGTCAAGGTCATTTATGTAAATAATAAAGAGCAGAGGACCAAGGACTGAGCCCTGGGAAACCCCGCTGGTTACGGAGCTCCACACAGAGGCCACGCCATTGACCACCTCTCTTTGTCGTCTGTTATTTAGCCATGACCTGATCCATTGTAGAACTCGACCACCCACACCAATAGCTGCTATTTTCGCCATTAACCTCTTGTGAGGTACCTTGACAAATGCCTTCTTGAAATCAAGGTAGACGATGTCAACAGCTTTGGATTTGTCATGCTCCTGAAGAACGTAGTAGAAGAACTCTAGTAAGTTTGTCAGGCATGACTTCCCGCGAAGAAAGCCATGCTGACTCTTTCCTATGAGCTGGTGTTCTTCCAGGTGATCCACAATCCTATCCTTGATGATGGATTCTAGCAGCTTTCCAGGAACCGATGTTAAACTAATCGGCCTGTAGTTACTACTGTTAGTGGTCTCACCTGTCTTGAAGATTGGGGTCACATCCGCGATCCTCATGTCGTCGGCGACCTCGCCCGACTCCAAAGAGACATTGAAGATCTGTTGCAGATGTCCGCCAAACCATCCTTCACGTTCTTCATCACTGTCGGTAAGAATCCATCAGGACCAGCTGCCTTGTTAGGGTCCAGCTTGCCAAGTTTGTCCACTACCTCCTCAACAGTACAAACAATCTCAGTCAGTGGCATTCGTCCCTCGTAGAGATTGGTGAGTAGAGAGTGATTGTTGAGTAGAGAGAGATTGGTGAATAGAGAGAGATTGGTGAATAGAGAGAGATTGGTGAGTAGAGAGAGATTGGTGAGTAGAGAGTGATTGTTGAGTAGAGAGTGATTGGTGAGTAGAGAGAGATTGGTGAGTAGAGAGAGATTGGTGAGTAGAGAGTGATTGGTGAGTAGAGAGTGATTGGTGAGTAGAGACTGATTGGTGAGTAGTGAGTGATTGACGAGTAGTGAGTGATTGGTTAGTAGAGAGTGATTGGTTAGTAGAGAGTGATTGGTGAGTAGAGAGTGATTGGTGAGTAGAGAGTGATTGGTGAGTAGAGAGTGATTCGTGAGTAGAGAGTGATTGGTGAGTAGTGAGTGATTGGTTAGTAGAGAGTGATTGGTGAGTAGTGAGTGATTGGTGAGTAGAGAATGATTGGTTAGTAGTGAGTGATTGGTGAATAGAGAGTGATTGGTGAGTAGAGAGTGATTGGTGAATAGAGAGTGATTGATGAGTAGAGAGTGATTGGTGAGTAGTGAGTGATTGGTGAGTAGTGAGTGATTAGTGAGTAGTGAGTGATTGGTGAGTAGTGAGAGATTGGTGATATAGTGAGTGATTGGTGAGTAGAGGGAAATTGGTGAGTATAGTGAGTGATTGGTGAGTAGTGAGTGATTGGTGAGTAGAGAGTAATTGCTGAGTAGTGAGTGATTGGTGAGTAGTGAGTGATTAGTGAGTAGAGAGTGATTGGTGAGAAGTGAGTGATTAGTGAGTAGTGAGTGATTGCTGAGTAGTGAGTGATTAGTGAGTAGAGAGAGTGATTGGTGAGTAGAGAGTGATTGGTGAGTGATTGGTGAGTAGTGAGTGATTGGTGAGTAGAGAGTGTTTGGTGAGTAGTTAGTAATTGGTGAGTAGTTAGTAATTGGTGAGTAGTTAGTAATTGGTGAGTAGTTAGTAATTGGTGAGTAGTGAGTAATTGGTGAGTAGTGAGTAATTGGTGAGTAGTGAGTAATTGGTGAGTAGTGAGTGATTAGTGAGTAGTGAGTGATTGGTGAGTAGTGAGAGATTGGTGATATAGTGAGTGATTGGTGAGTAGAGGGAAATTGGTGAGTATAGTGAGTGATTGGTGAGTAGTGAGTGATTGGTGAGTAGAGAGTAATTGCTGAGTAGTGAGTGATTGGTGAGTAGTGAGTGATTAGTGAGTAGAGAGTGATTGGTGAGAAGTGAGTGATTAGTGAGTAGTGAGTGATTGCTGAGTAGTGAGTGATTGCTGAGTAGTGAGTGATTAGTGAGTAGAGAGAGAGTGATTGGTGAGTAGAGAGTGATTGGTGAGTAGTGAGTGATTAGTGAATAGAGAGTGGTTGGTGAGTAGAGAGTAATTGGTGAGTGATTGGTGAGTAGTGAGTGATTGGTGAATGATTGGTGAGTAGAGACTAGAGAGTGATTGGTGAGTAGTGAGTGATTGGTGAGTAGAGAGTGTTTGGTGAGTAGTTAGTAATTGGTGAGTAGTTAGTAATTGGTGAGTAGTGAGTAATTGGTGAGTAGTGAGTAATTGGTGAGTAGTGAGTAATTGGTGAGAGGTGATAGAGTTAATATCTTAAATAAATTTTATAATTTTATTTTCTCTTAAAATTAATTTCAAATTTTGTTTGTTTTAGTTGCTTCATAATTTTCAATAGTTAAAATCACATCATCAAATAGAAATTATTTAGATAATCACAAAATGACTAATCACAATATTTGATGATAACATATTTTTTTTTTGTAAATTCTAATATATAGGTATATGTATATTGATCATTTGCGAGATTAACACAAGAAGATGTGCTTAAGAATATTCATATAGAGATATCAATCTCAAAAACTCTGATTATTTTTCTAAAATTTTCTTCTTTGTTTCTCAAAAATTGACTATTGAGAGGCTAAATTATGTCCTAATGATAGGGATAGTTTTTTCAGAGTTATGACGTTGTTATTGCAAATAACCAATACAAAGTGAACTGAATAATGAGTTTATAGTCTATTTTACCGTTAATGGATGTATTAGAGATTGTCCCAAGGGTCTAAGTGATAGATCCTTTACACAATATGAATAAGGAACACGTTAGATACAACCTTTTCTCTATTTACTTTCAATTGTAGCCACTCATATATATTTTTCTCATCGCAATCAATACGTAATGCGGTTCCTTACCATCGCATGCAAATCGAACTGTTTTCGAAGATTGTTGCCAGTTTTGAGAGCGTGGCACAATTTTCTTGGGGAGTATTTTCCCTGCAATAAATCTTGTTGCGATTGCATTACAAAGAAGAGTTTATCCCAAACCGCTAACAGAATGATCTGCAAAGCAACAATAAACACAAATGAATCCCCAGAAATAATACCTCACTGCAAAAATAAATGAACCCGGGGAATATATCAGAAAACTCGACACGCGCGGCCATTACCGTGAATCATCGCCAGTTATAAGCAGGACATTTGCTCGGATAAAATTATTATGTCTTTATTGTCGCTAGTTATGTTTCTGTGATAGGTTTGCTGTGTGCTTGGCTTCTTTGAATTTGCTCCCTTCATTTTTACTACCGTAGGTAATTCGTATATAACCTTCAATTAAAAACTGAAGCTTTAAAATATGTATTTATAATGAATCAAAAGATCAACAAGTATTTTAATGATTAAAATGGCAATAGTTTCTTTCTTTTTATCGATGTTTCTAAGCCATTTAAAGTCGTGGCAATTTAGTCGGAAGGTTTTAAAGCGTATGGCTAAGGAAATGACAGACATAACTCAGACTGGTTCACGTCATTAGATATCATAGTAATTCTCGTACAAACATGTAATAGAGCTAAATTATATCAAGACTACTCACATTCTCTCGCATAATTATAAACAAACAGATTGTTATTACTAAGAGCTGTGCACTTTTAAAGTTTATTATTTGTGTTGAATTTATTTTGATACTAATGAAATAATTCTTATCGCTACATTAATTCATGATATAAATCTGCTTGAAAATTTGAACGTTTTTTTGTTTTGATAATTTAATTTCCTTAGAGTAAAATAACAATAATGAATTATTTTCTATACAGTACATTAATTAGATCCTATTTCATACAACTAAATGAAAGGGGGGGGGGGAAATTCACTCATTAATGTATATTATTTAAAAAAAAGTAGATTGATCAATGAAAAGGCATTTCAACTGAATGAACCCAGGTAGAAACTTACGGTGGGTCACCAAAGAGCACGACTAGGGTAAATACCGATTTATCGGACAGTTTCACTTTTCAATCTTTTAAAAAATAGATATGAGAATTATTATATAACTCGTTGTTTAAATTATACTATAGATTTTAAGATCGAAAATGTGAAACCGTCCGGTAACTCGTGCCCTACCCCAGACACCACTAGCTTCCAGTAAAACATATTACTCACATTTATATAAGACAATAAAAGAATAACTGTACAATGAACTTACATTTTGTTTATTATGCACTCCTGTTGATTCTCTTTGACATTTGACACAATTACTGTCCGAGTAGCGGCCGAGTGTAAACAGTGGCCTCTGCAGTGATGTTTGCCTTAGATCGAATCAGTTCGATTTGTTCCAAGCTGAAGAAGGATGGTGAACGCTATTGATTGTTTGTCCCTTGAGTGAATTCTTTTTAAAGTTCTCTAGGTTTTTTATCGTTCTCTAGGTTATTTAAAGTTCTCTAGGTTATTTAAAGTTCTCTAGGTTATTTAAAGTTCTCTAGGTTATTTAAAGTTCTCTAGGTTATTTTAAGTTCTCTAGGTTATTTAAAGTTCTCTAGGTTATTTAAAGTTCTCTAGGTTATTTAAAGTTCTCTAGGTTATTTAAAGTTCTCTAGGTTATTTAAAGTTCTCTAGGTTATTCAAAGTTCTCTAGGTTATTTAAAGTTCTCTAGGTTATTTAAAGTTCTCTAGGTTATTCAAAGTTCTTTAGGTTATTTAAAGTTCTCTAGGTTATTTAAAGTTATCTAGGTTATTTAAAGTTATCTAGGTTATTTAAAGTTCTCTAGGCTATTTAAAGTTCTCTAGGTTATTTAAAGTTCTTAGTTGTAAGGTGAGAAGAAGAAAATGTATTCAATTAGCTATGATTTCTGTATTATAAATTTGATATACTTTTTTATATTCTATACTTAATTTTATGACTTTCATGGACTTCTGACTCAATATGTAGTTTATATTGGTTTATACAATTGCTGCAGACAAATGAAAATATACTGAAAATGAAACTATACTGAAATGAAACTATACTGAAAATGAAACTATACTGAAAATGAAACTATACTGAAATGAAACTATACTGAAATGAAACTATACTGAAAATGAAACTATACTGAAATGAAACTATACTGAAAATGAAACTATACTGAAAATGAAACTATACTGAAAATGAAACTATACTGAAAATGAAACTATACTGAAATGAAACTATACTGAAAATGAAACTATACTGAAAATGAAACTATACTGAAAATGAAACTATACTGAAAATGAAACTATACTGAAAATGAAACTATACTGAAAATGAAACTATACTGAAAATGAAACTATACTGAAAATGAAACTATACTGAAAATGAAACTATACTGAAAATGAAACTATACTGAAAATGAAACTATACTGAAAATGAAACTATACTGAAAATGAAACTATACTGAAAATGAAACTATACTGAAAATGAAACTATACTGAAAATGAAACTATACTGAAAATGAAACTATACTGAAAATGAAACTATACTGAAAATGAAATTATACTGAAAATGAAACTATACTGAAAATGAAACTATACTGAAAATGAAACTATACTGAAAATGAAACTACACTGAAAATGAAACTATACTGAAAATAAAACTATACTGAAAATATAACTGTACAAAAATAGAAGATATTCCTCGTCCAAAGTAATTTATTGCAGTAGATATTCCGTAATTGATTTACTTTGGATATCTATTAGGATGTCAGATCTTACATACTATACAAAAATAACAGTAACTACAAAAATAGACTTCAGTTGTATAATGGGGTTCCTATGGATCCACATATTGGAGTTTGAAGATGACCTGATGAACAACTGAACCAAATGCCACATAAAATATAATGTTTATCAATATTTTATGTGTACACCGTAACAAATTCAGTTCTAACTTTAGTTCGTTGTTAATATTACAACTGATGTTTCCTGTTTTGTAAACAATCCTGGATAATAAAAAGACTTTTTATATATTTATTCACCGTGTTCGTCTTTGCGATAATAATTAGCTTTAATTTAGTCAGGTGTTTGTGAAAAATATGAAGTAAATTGAAATAAAAATAAATATTTACTATAAATTATCATTCATGGCATATCATCTTTTTCTTACCATAAATAGAATAATGAGAAATAAGGTATTTACTAATGATACACCGCAGTGGATAGCCTCCATTCAAGACACTCTCTTCCAAATTGGCCATGTCATGAATCATGTTGATAGATTCCACGACTGCGAATATTGAACTGCTGCATCAGAATAATAATGATGTACATTCATTGCAATGACATTTGCTAATATAAATAAAGAGAATCTTAGTAAGAGGTTACTAATTAGGTACCGCAATTAACAGATAGATTGGGTAAAATGCATTGGAAGAATTAATCATTCTACATCAGATATATAGCTTATTAGCATTATGATAACTAATGCTTATTAGCATTATGATAATTAATGCTTATTAGCATTATGATAACTAATGCTTATTAGCATTATGATAACTAATGCTTATTAGCATTATGATAACTAATGCTTATTAGCATTATGATAACTAATGCTTATTAGCATTATGATAACTAATGCTTATTAGCATTATGATAACTAATGCTTATTAACATTATGATAACTAATGCTTATTAGCATTAAGATAACTAATGCTTATTAACATTATGATAACTAATGCTTATTAGCATTATGATAACTAATGCTTATTAACATTATGATAACTAATGCTTATTAGCATTAAGATAACTAATGCTTATTAGCATTATGATAACTAATGCTTATTAGCATTATGATAACTAATGCTTATTAACATTATGATATCTAATGCTTATTAGCATTATGATAACTAATGCTTATTAGCATTATGATAACTAATGCTTATTAGCATTATGATAACTAATGCTTATTAGCATTATGATAACTAATGCTTATTAAGATTTCCATAAAAATTATTAAAGTAACTATACATAAATTTACTTTTCAACTATCTTCAACTATTAAACTACTTTTTTTTTTGGTTGGCGCGTAGGCTTCATTTACTAACATCTCTTCATTTTCCTCTTCCCTCCATGAGTATATTCGGTCCTTGGAATAAGTGTCAGTAAACGTGAAGTAGCTTTTCTGCATCTATAAACTTTGTCACTGAGATGAATTTATTCATGGAGCCATTTCCTTTCTGACTGTTTCTTCTAGTCCCTTGTACTTTCATTTTGACATTAGCGTTATTGCCTTCAGTTCCAAAGCACATACTAAGCCCTCGATTAAATTATTAAGTAATTATTCAAATGTACTCTAATAAATGATCTCAAATTTCAAGTGAGAAAATTAATTCTTAACTATATATTAATAAAATCTGAAATATTTAACTCGCTGCTATATAAATATTGTAATTAATCCTTTAATTTAGTATTTAGAATTTGCATTCTCCTTTTTTCAAACTTAATTATTGGGCTAATCAGTTTCTGTTCGATATGCCACCCTTCACATTCTCCATATTGAAAAATCCATGAGATATTTACAAAAATAAATCCCAGCTTTATTCTGTAAAAGATTTTGTTTGTTGAACAAATAATAATAATAATGATTACAGACTCCCCTCACACTACATTTACTGCAGAGCTGACCTGCTCTTCATCCGATTAAGGCCCTCATTCGCACTCTCTAAGAGATTAAAAGCATATGCATCAGCCACATCTCTTTTTAACATTTGTTTCGATCAGCTCGAAAAAAAAACCTAAGTATATAAAGAAGATAAAAGTTTCTAAGATGAAAAGTACGCTCTCATGGATATTTTGAATGATTTAATTAGGATATTTTTAGTGGGGATTTTAAATTCTATTAATTTCACAGGAATGTTTAGCAATCGTCGTACAGCACTTTTTATCTAATATTTCTTTGAACAGATCTTATTCTTATTCTTATTAAAGATCTTATTCTTATTTTTATTAAAGATCTTATTCTTATTTTCATTAACGATCTTATTCTTATTTTTATTAAAGATCTTATTTTTATTAAAGATCTTATTCTTATTTTTATTAAAGATCTTATTTTTATTAAAGATCTTATTTCTATTAAAGATCTTATTCTTATTTTTATTAAAGATCTTATTTTTATTAAAGATCTTATTCTTATTTTTATTAAAGATCTTATTCTTATTTTTATTAAAGATCTTATTCTTATTTGTATTAAAGATCTTATTCTTATTCTTATTAAAGATCTTATTTTTATTTTTATTAAAGATCTTATTCTTATTTTTATTAAAGATCTCATCCTTTAAAAGTCTATCAGTGACTTGTAAAATTTAAAAATAAAAATCTACTTTATTAAAATTTACATCATTGATAACATTGCAAATAATGTGAAGTTATAATTATTATATTAAATCTAGTGAAATTTGATATTTATTTTTATATCAATATTCCAATAGTAACTTTTGTTACTGATGATTAAGCGTGTGATGGCACTACCTCTTTTCATTAGTTATTATTTTTTGAATTGGAATTCTTTTTAATAATAAACTTCAAGGAAACATGTTAATTTTAAGTTTCACAATTTTCTGAAATAAAATCAGCTCAGCAAGTAAATTAACGAAAAAATATTATATAATTTTCTTGAATGGTGAAAGTATATAATACAATCGTAAAAAATCTAAGATTGGGAAACTGATCCGTAAAATAGTTTCATAACTATCAGCTGAGTGCCATCATGAAATATTTTAACATGATATTATAGACTAAATTTAGTAAGGTGACCTATGATATAAAATAGTTCAAAGGATATGATTTTGTTAGACAATATAAATGTGTATAACTGCCCAATTAATGGAGGGTATTTTATATAATTTTGTCTAATAAAATGACTGTGGCAGAAGCAGTACTTGATAACTTCTATTGAATTTAGTTAATATGCTGATGAACTATACTCCTGAATAGTGAGTAATGTAATGTCCTGAGTAAAGAAGTAGACTCTATACTGAACAATTTTCTATAACTGATGGCTATCATGGGAGACTGAAAAAAATTTGTTCACTATAGAGGCTATTTCTTTATATTTACTTAATGAAAGGATTGAATCATTGCATAAATTTTCTTTGTATTCTAATTAAATAAATATTTTAATTTTCATTTACACTTCCTTACAGGACACAACATTCACTATACAGGATTTCATTAAAGGAGAGTATGTACATGTCACCAAAGGAATATATTTGTATATTTCTATTTCCAGATATTATTTCCCATTAATTCTATTATAAACTCTATTGGAATACTGGAATTTAATGAGAAATATAATTTACCCAATTTATTTCTTTGCTCGGTTTGGAATCTCTATCTGCAAACATATTAGAAAAAAATCTTACTTATCTATCAGCTTGAGGCTGGTTTATAAATTTGATAGTTTCTATAGCTCTAACATATAGATGCAAACCCTTATTTATATTCTTTCACTGGGTTGACGGACACTTGGACGAATTATTCTTCGCTGAAGGACATTTTGGCCGAACGGTTATTTGACCGAAAGACATTTGGCCGAACGGTCATTTGGCCGAGTGTCCACACACGCTTCCACTGATAACATTGGTCAGCAGCAAACATATGGACGATAATTATTTTAACTGAATTTAGACCATTTTGTTGGGTTGAATACAAAAATGACATTTATTTTGATCAATCAGGTCATCTTTGTGTTTTATTGCCAAATATTGCTCGCCTCCATATCTCCGACTCACTCGAATAGACCGAAGGAGGAACATGAAGCGGTATCTTCTGGAGAAACTTAGTAATTGTTACCATGAGTAGATGATTTATATTTATCTGAAGATGGTGAACTTCAGGTCTTCAGTTAGTGAATTTCAAGCCTTCAGATAGTGAACTTCAGGCCTTCAGTTAGTGAATTTCAAGCCTTCAGATGGTGAACTTCAGGCCTTCAGATAGTGAACTTTATGCCTTCAGATAGTGAACTTTATGCCTTCAGATGGTGAACTTTATGCCTTCAGATGGTGAACTTTATGCCTTCAGATGGTGAAATTCAGGTTTTTAGATGGTGAACTTCAGCACTCCAGATGGTGAACTTCAGGTCATCATATGGTGAACAAAAATGCCGCTCTAATGTACAGGGTGTCCCAGAGAAAAGTGTACCCAAATTTAAATCAGTATATTTCAACAACTATTGAAGATACAGTTTTCTTTCAGGTATCATTTCGTTTGTTGAATCTTTTTCCATCAAAAATTAAATTTTCGTAAAGATTTTTTATTGTTATGAATATCATGAAGATTTTATTAATGGGTGGTGAAAATTTCTTTGGGCGAATGGTCAGCAAACTGATAATTAAGTAAGTTGAAGCATAAGAAATAACTTCTTTAGGTATCAATCCCATAAAAAAATAGATATATTTCCAGGTTTTAAAAGCTCACAAATAATTTATAAATTATTGACCATATGGAGAAATGTGTTTAAGTACAAAAAGGAAGACACAAGTTTAAATTTTAACAATGGTCCCTACAAAATGAAAGTCAGAGTTATAGTTATAATTTACACAGTGATAAAGTCGGTCAAAATAAAAATCAGGATGAATATTCTGAGAATCATATTGCCGAATGTTCTGATTAATTATTTTTCCGTTCATGTAAAATACAGGTTCTCCTCTCATGATAGTATCTTCCACCAAACAACATGTCTTCGCAAGAACCAGTTGACAAAATTTCGACGTCGTGGAAAATTGTTTTCAAGAAGTTTATGTCTGACTTCCATTTTTTGGGGTGAAATTAAAGGTTATATTTAGTAATTCGTTTGATTGAAGATTTTGAGATATTTAATTTATTTCTCCTAAAAAATTATTCATATTTTCCAAAAAGGAGTTGCTGAACAAAATTAATTTTGGCTATTTAGGCCATTGTTTAAATTTGAATTTGTGCCTTACTTTATGTATTTAAACACAATTCTCCAGATCGGCAATATTTTATAAGAGGAAGAGTTATTTGGATGCTTTTAAAACAGTGGAATGAAACTGTTTTATTGTGAGATGGTTGTCTAATGAAGACAGTTTTTATGTTTAAAGTTACTTCATTGTCCGTTTTCTGACAAATCGTGCAAAGCCATTTTCACCACCCATTAATAAAATAGTAATAATATAAAAAAAAATCCATACAACTTTATGAAAATTTAACTGAGGTTGGACAACAAACAAAATAATACTTAAAGAAAACTGTATCTTCTGTTGTTGATGTAGTATACTAATTTAAAGTTAGCTACACTTGGTCATCAATGGGACAAAAAACCCCAGAAAGATTGATATTCATTTACTATGGGCAAAGTATGAAAAATAAAAAATCCATGTGTAATATAAATATTCCTTTATAAAATGAAACTAACTTGAATGCTATCACATATTCTGTTGACTAGAAAAAAAAAATTGTCCCATTGTATAACAGCACTGGTGAACAATGGCCCTGAAGCTACAGTTAACATTATTGTATCAAAAATAAATATTTATTGATTCATATGGAGTAACTAGACAGTTTAGTTGACAATAGGACACTGTCCCATTGTTAACAAAATTTTCTGTCCCAATGATCACCATGACGCCATTTTGAAAACATTTGGGTATAGCAGCTCAACTACAAAAGTATAAAGTCAATCCTTCCATATGATCATATTTTACATATTACTTAATATTATGTAAAAGTGCCGTAAGCATTATGAGTTAAATTAACAGATTTATAACAATTGATATAGAGTACGAAAAATTTAGTTTTCCCACCTCTAAAACACGTTTTCGCTTTTACACAGGGCTGACTGCACAACAACCGCTGAATGCAATGCGAGTGAATGCACTGAAGTGTGCCTAATTTTCCACTAAGATTTTGTTACAAATTACCCTCAGAAAAAAAGTTATTCCATTGTTCCCAGTATCCCATTGATGACCATCCTCCTTTATTGGTCAAGGTATATTCGACTCTGGTAAATTCCACCTCTGTGACAATGATCATTAAAATGACAATAAAAAAGTCAATGATTTTATGTTCAGATGGCCATTTGTTAAATATTTCGTACCCATGAAAAAATAACTCATACAATATCCTGGGACATATAGACATTATTTAGAGGTAGCCCGAGTCTATTTTTGAAATATTATCCTAATAGATAAAAATACAAATATTCATAATATCGTAGTATATTTCAAAGTTTACATGTTGAACAATTTAATATCAATTCCTTTTTAACATGAAACTGCAGTATATGCTCTTACAACAATGATTGATAGAGGTTTGGAGGGGGAAGTCAAATTCAAAATATATTAAAAATAACAAGTAGTACTATATGACATCATCTTACAGTTAATATCGCTCGCTGTTGCGTTGGCGATAGTGAAGAAAATCAGCTTGTGATTGAAAATCAGAATACCTCAACTGATAAAAAGCGTTCACACAACCTTTCTTTTTAATGTTTTATCACATATGTGTAGTGAAAAATCAACAGGTTGTAATTGGCCAGCAAAAGGTTTAATTTGCTACAATGAAAGTGAAAGTTACCTAGTAGGTATTATATAAAATATAGATAAATGATTAATATTAATAACTAACAAACCAAACCCGTAAAGTGGGGTGAAAATTACCGGGGTGGATTATGCCTATAGGATGGAATATACCGGGGTCGAATTTACCGAGGTGGAATATATCGGGGTCGGATTTACCGGATTGGAATATACCGGTCACCCCTGTATTACACTCAGTAAAAAATGATCATTCCTGTAGTCAGTCATTAAAAAAATGATCTAATCAGAGATAAAGGGGTTCATTTTTGAATTCAGAGGCGCACATTTACTTTAAATCAGTTGAAAAAAGTAAGATAACTTACAAAAAATATATTTTAGTAATCCAGTGTAATCAATAATATCAATTCTACGAATGAAAGCTTTTATTGAGACTTTGTATATAATGATATAACATTGTATGTAAATTTCGTTATGATTGTATATATTCCAATTATAATGGAAAACATTTATAACTTTTCTTATATAAGATTTAATGCCCAACATCACAAATGTATGAAAACACAATTCAATATTATTGATTATTAGTAAATGTGGCTAGTGTAGCAATACTATACTATAGGTCAGTGGTTCTTAACCTTTTTGGAGGTATCGAACCCCACAAGCTCCATATATGCATTCATCGAACCCTTAAGTAGTTGCAAAAATAAAATACGTTTTCCCCATCAAAATAAAAGCACATGCACATATCTATAGCATAAACTGTATTAGTGCACAAACTGTACCATGCATCATTTGCACACTAAATCAATATGTTCAATGATCAAAACGAACTAAAAATGAATTTTGCATATAAACAAACAACTTAATGAGCCAAACCACCGAACCCCTCAAACTGTCTCACCGAACCCTTGGGTTCGATCGAACCCAGGTTAAGAACCAGTGCTACAGGTAAAGTAATATGCAATGGAGTAATTACTAAAGTTAGGCCCCTAGTTACTGTGAATGTTATTTATAGAGGAGAAAACTTATTCTTTAACTGAAATAATTTATTGTACCGTATTCACACGATCAATCAAAACTTTGTAACTAACCAATAAGAAAAAGAAAGTATACGAACACTGTGAGTGTCTGCTTGGTTAACTTTTTTAAGTTAAGACTGTTAAGTTAAAACTATTAAGTTAAGACTGTTAAGTTAAGACTGTTAAGTTAAAACTCTTAAGTTAAGACTGTTAAGTTAAGACTGTTAAGTTAAAACTCTTAAGTTTAAGACTGTTAAGTTAAGACTGTTAAGTTAAGATTGTTAAGTTAAGACTGTTAAGTTGAAGACTGTTAAGTTAAGATTGTTAAGTTAAGACTGTTAAGTTTAAGACTGATAAGTTAAGACTGTTAAGTTAAAACTCTTAAGTTTAAGACTGTTAAGTTAAGACTGTTAAGTTAAGATTGTTAAGTTAAGACTGTTAAGTTGAAGACTGTTAAGTTAAGATTGTTAAGTTAAGACTGTTAAGTTATGACTGTTAAGTTAAGACTGTTAAGTTTAGACTGTTAAGTTAAGACTGTTAAGTTAAGACTGTTAAGTTTAAGACTGATAAGTTAAGACTGTTAAGTTATGACTGTTAAGTTAAGACTGTTAAGTTTAAGACTGTTAAGTTTAAGACTGTTAAGTTAAAACTCTTAAGTTTAAGACTGTTAAGTTAAGATTGTTAAGTTAAGACTGTTAAGTTAAGACTGTTAAGTTATGACTGTTAAGTTATGACTGTTAAGTTAAGACTGTTAAACTAAGTCTGTTAAGTTAAGACTGTTAAGTTAAGACTGTTAAGTTAAGACTGTTACGTTAAGACTTTTAAAATAAGACTGTTACGTTAAGACTTTTAAAATAAGTCTGTTAAGTTAAGACTGTTAAGTTTAAGACTGTTAAGTTAAGACTGTTAAGTTTAAGACTGATAAGTTAAGACTGTTAAGTTAAGACTGTTAAGTTAAGACTGTTACGTTAAGACTGTTAAAATAAGACTGTTAATTTGAAGACTGTTAAGTTGAAGACTGTTAATTTGAAGACTGTTAAGTTTAAGACTGTTAAGTTAGACTGATTAATTTAAGACTGTTAAGTTAAGACAGTTAAGTTTAAGACTGTTAAGTTATGACTATTAAGTTATGACTATTAAGTTAAGACTGTTAAGTTTAAGACTATTAAGTTAAGACTGTTAAGTTTAAGACTGTTTAGTTAAAACTGTTAAGTTAAGACTGTTAAGTCAAAAGACTGTTAAGTTTAAGACTGTAAAGTTAAGACTGTTAAGTTAAAACTGTTTAGTTAAGACTGTTAAGTTAAAAGACTGTTAAGTTTAAGACTATTAAGTTAAGACTGTTAAGTTTAAGACTGTTAAGTTAAAAGACTGTTAAGTTAAGACTGTTAAGTTAAAAGACTGTTAAGTTTAAGACTGTTAAGTTAAGACTGTTAAGTTAAAACTGTTAAGTTAAAACTGTTTAGTTAAGACTGTTAAGTTAAAAGACTGTTAAGTTAAGACTGTTAAGTTAAGACTGTTAAGTTAAAACTGTTTAGTTAAGACTGTTAAGTTAAAAGACTGTTAAGTTTAAGACTATTAAGTTAAGACTGTTAAGTTTAAGACTGTTAAGTTAAAAGACTGTTAAGTTAAGACTGTTAAGTTAAAAGACTGTTAAGTTTAAGACTGTTAAGTTAAGACTGTTAAGTTAAAACTGTTAAGTTAAAACTGTTTAGTTAAGACTGTTAAGTTAAAAGACTGTTAAGTTAAGACTGTTAAGTTAAGACTGTTAAGTTAAGACTGTTTAGTTAAGACTGTTAAGTTAAAACTGTTAAGTTAAAACTGTTAAGTTAAGACTGTTAAGTTAAAAGACTGTTAAGTTAAGACTGTTAAGTTAAGACTGTTAAGTTAAGACTGTTTAGTTAAGACTGTTAAGTTAAAACTGTTAAGTTAAGACTGTTAAGTTAAGACTGTTAAGTTAAGACTGTTATGACTTCAATTTCCATTCAATTAGTTGCCCTATAAACTACAGAGCGTATCCAAATTAGAAATAACATATATTAACTATACACTTTCAAAGGAGAATATTAGGTGCAATAAAAAGAGACACATGTAATCATTGAAATAATGAGCATTTGCCGGGGAACTTTTCAGCGTGCTTCTGTTTATGGGATTTTTATTGATGTGCGCCACATGCGAGGCTCAGGGGGCTTTGCTCAGCTTTTATTTCCATAGTAACTCAACAACATTAGAAAGAATAGAAAATGTGATAGTATTTCACACAGATTGGCAAACTGATAAGTGATTACTAATTAGAATGTACTTATGGTACAAATGTTTGTTAGTCTTTTTGAACATTAACTTTGGTCAATGGAAATAAGCTTCACAAAATGGCAATGCTTATAATTTCAGTAAATTGCAATTGTTGATTCTATGAAAAAAGGACTTTGAAGTGAACTAAAATTAATAGATGGAGATTGTGCAACAAACTGTATTTCTATTTGATGCATTCATAGATAATATACATTATTATTACCTATAAAACATGTGTTATTTTAACATATTAATTATGAAATAGCAAGGTATGAAGACTACAAAGCAGCAAAGTATGAAGACTACAAAGCAGCAAAGTATGAAGACTACAAAGCAGCAAGGTATGAAGACTATAAAGCAGCAAAGTATGAAGACTACAAAGCAGCAAAGTATGAAGACTACAAAGCAGCAAGGTATGAAGACTACAAAGCAGCAAAGTATGAAGACTACAAAGCAGCAAAGTATGAAGACTACAAAGCAACAAAGTATGAAGACTATAAAGCAGCAAAGTATGAAGACTACAAAGCAGCAAAGTATGAAGACTACAAAGCAGCAAAGTACGAAGACTACAAAGCAGCAAAGTATGAAGACTACAAAGCAGCAAAGTATGAAGACTACAAAGCAGCAAAGTATGAAGACTACAAAGCAGAAAAGTATGAAGACTACAAAGCAGCAAAGTACGAAGACTACAAAGCAGCAAAGTATGAAGACTACAAAGCAGCAAAGTACGAAGACTACAAAGCAGCAAAGTATGAAGACTACAAAGCAGCAAAGTATGAAGACTACAAAGCAGCAAAGTATGAAGACTACAAAGCAGCAAAGTATGAAGACTACAAAGCAGCAAAGTACGAAGACTACAAAGCAGCAAAGTATGAAGACTACAAAGCAGCAAAGTATGAAGACTACAAAGCAGCAAAGTACGAAGACTACAAAGCAGCAAAGTATGAAGACTACAAAGCAGCAGAAGTTTCTCAGTCCCTAATAATGACTGACGTATGAGTTTGGTCTGAGCGTCGCATTGCTGCTGATACTTTTCCTCTTCTTATGAATTAATCAAGTCACATTTGAATTTAAATTCTAAAAAGATGCGGCAAGAAGACTTTTTTCCTGTGTTTTGTGTCTTATTCCATTTTCATGGGATTTGTCTTCTCTCTATGGAATATTAATGTTACTAAATAGTTTGTGAAGAAAAGGACGAGAGGAATTAATTTATTAAATCAATTTTAGTGCCAATAACTGATTTAAAGGAGAAAGAAAATAGGCATTAAAATTCAAAGTTATTAAATAATAATTCTGAATTTGCTGGTGTGGACATTTAAGCAATTTTAAAATAATATTATTTATATCGAGAATATATTCTAATCACTAGCACTATCATTAATTTCTAATCATAACGTAATAAGGTACATCTGGTGAGAGTGTCTATAAAATAACTCATCTAATTTATAGTTGAGAGAGAGTGGTTTGGATCGTTTATTTGGTCTTTTTCCAGTCAATCCTTGATTCGAATGAAATAAAGATGGCCCTGAGTAAACTCTATATTGAAGCCTAAGTCAATAACTTGTAAGTAACGGAACATCACTTGTGAAATAAATGTCTTACAGAGCTTAAGGAACTTCTTTATGGTGAGATGAAATCAAGAGGATAAATTTTATGGATGTACTCTACCAATTATCAGATACGAATTAAATACCACGATGAAAATTTCAATAGGTTATTAATAAAAAATCACATCAAAATATTAACATTAAAATGTAGGTATTCATTGTAGAGAGAACATTGTTTATATTTGATATTCGGAACAGTATTTTAAATGATCTCTTGAATTTTTCATCCAGTTTCTAAATCGCATTTGGTAATTTGAACCTTAAATAAATAAATATAAATAAATAATAAATATAAAAATATAAATAAATATATAAATATTCATTAAAATCAAAAAATAAATTAAATTAAAAAATTAAAATTAAATTAAAAAAATTAAATTAAATTAAAAAATAGTTTTCAAATTGCTTTATCACCATTTCCAATACTGTAAATTGAAATAAAGTGTAACACTATATAAGGAGGTGAAAAATGTAAAATACTTATGAAAATATTTATTCGTGAATTTCTTTAAATAACAATCATTTTGTATATTATAGTCATGACTTAATTTTGAATATATTTTCATGGTCATTATTTTGAATTACGAACCTAGAAATGTTGTCGTCATTAGATTTTTTTTACAGAAAATTTAACAGTTAATTACATGGTTTAAGTGTTTTTGATACCGTAATAGAATACTTTGGTGTCTCTTAATCTTCTATGACCCCACAATAACCTCTTCTCTGGGTACCTCAGCATTCTCTTTATCTTTTCGACTTCCTATGAACAGTAGAGAGCTTAGCCAATCCTAAGTGATGCATGGAGCATCTTGTTACAGTCTCTTTGATATCAGAGCAGTCATCATGATCTCCATTAGTGCCTATTTAGATGCATTCTCAAGCAAAACCAAATGCGGTTTAGTAGCTAGATATCCATTTGTAATATATAAGACACTTTTTCTACTACTATTAACTTTGGTATATTTAAATGTGAAAAGTTAACATGAAATGCAAAAGGTATTCAAATAATTAATATCGTCATTCTAGCGACTGTGTAGGTATCACTCGAAAACTGCCAAATAAACTGAAAAGGCCTTGTAGAAATGAGCTAATTGCGGAATAATTGTAACTTGAAGAGGATAACCTCCGATCCTTTGGCTCAGGTTAGTTACTAAATTTCACAATTACCAACGGAAAGAACTTTAAAGCCTATTGTCGAACTGATGAACTCGACTATTAAGCTGGTACACGCAATTTAAGGTATACCATTTGTAAATCATAATCTAGAATATATATTCTATTACCAGATCTGTAAAAATCATTTGAATGTTAAATGCCAAAGTTATTGAAAAATATTATATTACCATTCTATTTATGAATAAAATTAGTATTTCCTAAAAGTTAGTTTTTGATAAAAATAGATTATTGTTTAAATTTGATAGACATTTTAACTGCGATTCATAAAATACCAGTCAATCGTTTTTTCCTTTATAAGGTATTGCTGAAGCCGGAAATAAAAGCACAAATAAAAGAGAATTGAATGGATTAGGTAAGTAAATTAATGATGCCAATGATTAGAATGAAATGATCCTAATTCAATTGGTGTTTTTTTTTGTTGGAATCCTCCTACTTCTCTCATATCAATTTATTTTAATGTCGTTTAATGTTTCTTCACGAGAATTATATTCAAATGTTGTATTAAAAAATGTCTTAGCTACTTATCGAGATTTCATATTTTTTATAACGCTTGTTTCCTTTTATAATATCTGGTGAGAAAACGTAATAATAGTAATATTGGTGTATAAAATATGTGAGGTAAAATAAACAATAGCCAATATGACACACTAACCTATTTTATTTTAGAAAAAGTGTTCAATTTTCGATAGGATGTTGCTTGAATAATTATGCTAATGATTATGCTACTGTGTCATATCAGCTACTGTGTCATATCAGCTACTGTGTCATATCAGCTACTGTGTCATATCAGCTACTGTGTCATATCAGCTACTGTGTCATATCAGCTACTGTGTCATATCAGCTACTGTGTCATATCAGCTACTGTGTCATATCAGCTACTGTGTCATATCAGCTACTGTGTCATATCAGCTACTGTGTCATATCAGCTACTGTGTCATATCAGCTACTGTGTCATATCAGCTACTGTGTTATATCGGCTACTGTGTCATATCAGCTACTGTGTCATATCAGCTACTGTGTCATATCAGCAACTGTCTCATACTGTCTACTGTGTCATATCAGCTATTGTGTCATATCAGCTACTGTGTCATATCGGCTACTGTGTCATATCAGCTACTGTGTCATATCGGTTACTGTGTCATATCAGCTACTGTGTCATATCGGTTACTGTTTCATATCGGCTACTGTGTCATATCGGCTACTGTGTCATATCGGCTACTGTGTCATATCGGCTACTGTGTCATATCGGCTACTGTGTCATATCGGCTACTGTGTCATATCAGCTACTGTTTCATATCGGCTACTGTGTCATATCGGCTACTGTGTCATATTGGCTACTGTGTCATATCAGCTACTGTGTCATATCGGCTACTGTGTCATATCAGCTACTGTGTCATATCGGTTACTGTGTCATATCAGCTACTGTGTCATATCGGTTACTGTTTCATATCGGCTACTGTGTCATATCGGCTACTGTGTCATATCGGCTACTGTGTCATATCGGCTACTGTGTCATATCAGCTACTGTGTCATATCAGCTACTGTGTCATATCAGCTACTGTTTCATATCGGCTACTGTGTCATATCGGCTACTGTGTCATATTGGCTACTGTGTCATATCAGCTACTGTGTCATATCGGCTACTATGTCATATCAGCTACTGTGTCATATCGGTTACTGTTTCATATCGGCTACTGTGTCATATCGGCTACTGTGTCATATCGGCTACTGTGTCATATCGGCTACTGTGTCATATCAGCTACTGTGTCATATCAGCTACTGTGTCATATCAGCTACTGTTTCATATCGGCTACTGTGTCATATCGGCTACTGTGTCATATTGGCTACTGTGTCATATCGGCTACTGTGTCATATCTGCTACTGTTTCATATCGGCTACTGTGTCATATCGGCTACTGTGTCATATTGGCTACTGTGTCATATCAGCTACTGTGTCATATCGGCTACTGTGTCATATCGGCTACTGTGTCATATCGGCTACTGTGTCATATCGGCTACTGTGTCATATCGGCTACTGTGTCATATTGGCTACTGTGTCATATTGGCTACTGTGTCATATCAGCTACTGTGTCATATCGGCTACTGTTTCATATTGGCTACTGTGTCATATCGGCTACTGTGTCATATCGGCTACTGTGTCATATCGGCTACTGTGTCATATTGGCTACTGTGTCATATCAGCTACTGTGTCATATCGGCTACTGTTTCATATTGGCTACTGTGTCATATCGGCTACTGTGTCATATCGGCTACTGTGTCATATCGGCTACTGTGTCATATCGGCTACTGTGTCATATTGGCTACTGTGTCATATCAGCTACTGTGTCATATCGGCTACTGTTTCATATTGGCTACTGTGTCATATCGGCTACTGTGTCATACTGTGTACTTACAATAGCAATATTTCTCATTTTACTTTCATAGACAATAAACACATCTGGAAATTTGCTGCTCCTAACCACCTTCAAGTGATTCGGCGTAACGTTTTCTATGTAAAACTCCACTTTAACTGCCCAATATCTGTATTTTTATAGCTTTATTGAACAGCAGGATGTCCCTAATAACATTCTATTTCCTGGGAAGATTGTACTTATAGGAATGTTAGCATAGAATTAGAGTTAAAAGTCATTGCGTCAAATTGTAACCGCAGTTTGATTTTCTGCTATTTTCCTAACAGTCTTCTATCGCCAACAGTTGATGTAAATGATCTTAATGAAAAACAGGACAGATCTATTGATGGGTTTGATATATAGATTTAATCGATGATAAAAATATATAATTATTCCTCGCTTAATTAATATACCAGCATTATTTTTTTTCAAATTTTAGTTCATTGACCCTTACAATGTTTAGGATTTTAAAAGCAGACTAAAGTTAATTTTGTTTCTTTCTGTTCTTTCATTGTTTGTAGGTGTTGGTTTATTGTTGCCACGCCCTTGCTATTTTACAGCCATTCTAAAGCAATGAGAACCTACTTTGAAAACATACAATATTGTATTAAAAACATTACTAAAACTCCTCTATAGTGAATGTAGAGTCCTGAGTAAGAGAACTACCCTGTATAGTGAACAAATCTTATTTAGTCTGCCATAAAATTGCAATTATTTTCCTAAGACTGATTGCCATTCATGACAAACTAAAAAAAATTGTTCACAATACGAGGTAGTTCCTTTACTCAGGACTATAGAGTAACTCAGAATTCAAAAGAAAGAAAGAATCAATTTCAAATTTCCAAGTAAAAACTTAAATAAATATATAATATTACAATATTTCAATATAATCATTGTGGAGAGGAATTATTGTTTTTTCCATAATCAATATTTTAAATTTATCTATTAGCTTTGTTTAAATAATAACCCATTGAATTTTCCATCCTGTGATTAATTAGAATCTGGTAATTGTTAGATAACACTGATATAATTTATTTATTGTATCCAATTTGACTCTCATAAATATTTAATAGAATAATAAATGACTTTCAGACAGTCGCACACATTTAAAAATCGATTGACTATATTTTTCAGTACAAAGCACATATAAATAAACACACTATTTAACTTCTGAAAGACTGCTGCTTGTACTATATTCAGATATTTCTGTCTTGATTATTTGAAACTTTATAGAATTTTTTATAAGAAAGTAACATTAATCAAATAATTAATTATAAATCATTAATAAGCTATTATTCGTATAACTGATATATCATTTTTGACAATTTGGTATATCTCTGTTCCCCTCAACCCGTTAGAAAAGAGCGTTCAATTACTCTTTTAATTTTCCTATGTTAACTATGCACTTTATATTAATGGACGAAGCACATATTTCTTGTAATAATAGTATATCATTGTCGACATACCTGCTAGATCATATTCTTCTGTTTCTATCTTTCGATATTGAACTGTGATTGTAAAACAAAAGCAACTTAGAGAAGTATAATAAAGAAATACAGTATAAAGCTAAAGCTTACTGTAAAGGAAAAATACAATCAAGTAAACCCAGGCAAGAAGAATTTATTCCTGGGATATTCCCTTAATATCCTAGGAATAATTACTTCTCGCCTAGGAAGTACAATATCCCATGATAAAATCCTACTTGCCTGGGAAATATTTAAGAGTCAAATGAAGAATATTTTTGATATATTGGAAAATCAGTACAAAAGCTATTTAACCTATGTTCATTTTTTCGTATAATATCTTTTCTTAAGTTTAGAAGTCTCAGCAGGTATTGTTAGCAGAGAATTGAAGATGTTAATTAGCTCATTTGGCGTACAGGTGTTCATAGTACTCAGGTAAATCAATATCACCAAATGGAATCGTTCATATAGGTACACTTTTTCTATCACGGTACCATCACCAACAAAAGTAATGTTCAAACAATCCTTTTAAATTGAGGGTACTTAACTAGTCATTATGAAAAATAACAATAGTAATATTTAATTGAAATGGTTTGTTATTGCTTGACGTTGTAGTTAATTATTTCATCACTAATTAGTGATGAGGTTCAACAAATGACACGGTATCTTTAACTGCATATTGCAGATTATTTATTCAGTATAGCCTATCACGTACGTGCTGTGATTTTTGCCAAAATAGAGTTAATAGAGGTGATGGATTTATAGTTTGACTGTATATAGTCTCAGTACATTAGCCTAATGTACTATAGTTAGTTCTGATGCCTCATTTTATATGTTTGACTTCTGTGATAGATTGCCCGAGTCAATTGGTACTAGCATCTTATTTATTCATAGTATTACTAATTAGTACAGTATGTACATTATTGCATTCATCCTAGTAATGCAAGAAATGATATCACAAAAATGTATTATATAGCAAATTTATACACAATATTTTCTCATTCTTGTTTTTAATGGAAAATATCGTTTTAAAAATTCCATTTCTTATACTAATTGTTCTAGGGACAATGCTGTTACATTAAAAATTAATTTATCCCATTTCAGTTCAGCAAACCTGTTTTCATCCTCAGTTTACGTTAGTAAATATGATCAAAAGAAAAACAAAGGGTTAAATAATATTACTTTGTACAAAAAATGAATTTCACAAAATAAAATAGTATTTAGTTTATTTATATAATCTATTAACTTAAAAGATTAAACAGAAAGGAGCATGGAATAAACTTTATGATTATTATAGCAGATAGGTAAATATTAAAGCATAATATTTATGTAATTGCATTGTTGATTTATTATTAAATGATCGAGTAATAACAATATGAATTAATTGTTAATTATCATCGCTGTCATGTTCTGTATATCGGTGGACCCCCTTTCTTGTTGACATTATATATTGCCATTATTAAATTGAGAATTATCACGAAATAATATGTATTTATGTAGTGGCTTATAATTAAATGAAATATAGAATTAATAAAAATTTGGTATTTTATTGAATTCTATGTGCTACTTCTGGTTTGGATAATTTTTATATTTTATTGTTTATGAATAATAAATAATAATTTTGTGATGTATATTAGAGAACGTTAATATAAGTGTTAATAAAACTAGCTTAGATGTAGTAGTAAAATGTTCATTTCAAATGTTGATAAATAAGAAGAGATCAGTAATAGAGACCAGTAATGAAGATCAGTAATGAAGATCAGTAATGAAGATCAGTAATGAAGATCAGTAATGAAGATCAGTAATGAAGATCAGTAATGAAGATCAGTAATGAAGATCAGTAATGAAGATCAGTAATGAAGATCAGTATTGAAGATCAGTAATAGAGACCAGTAATGAAGATCAGTAATGAAGATCAGTAATGAAGATCAGTAATAGAGATCAGTAATGAAAATCAGTAATGAAGATCAGTAATAGAGACCAGTAATGAAGATCAGTAATGAAGATCAGTAATGAAGATCAGTAATGAAGATCAGTATTGAAGATCAGTAATAGAGACCAGTAATGAAGATCAGTAATGAAGATCAGTAATGAAGATCAGTATTGAAGATCAGTAATGAAGATCAGTAATGAAGATCAGTAATAGAGATCAGTAATGAAAATCAGTAATGAAGATCAGTAATGAAGATCAGTAATAGAGATCAGTAATGAAGATCAATATTGAAGATCAGTAATAGAGACCAGTAATGAAGATCAGTAATGAAGATCAGTAATGAAAATCAGTAATGAAGATCAGTAATAGAGATCAGTAATGAAGATCAGTAATGAAGATCAGTAATGAAGATCAGTAATAGAGACCAGTAATGAAGATCAGTAATGAAGATCAGTAATGAAAATCAGTAATGAAGATCAGTAATAGAGATCAGTAATGAAGATCAGTAATGAAGATCAGTATTGAAGATCAGTAATGAAGATCAGTAATGAAAATCAGTAATGAAGATCAGTAATAGAGATCAGTAATGAAGATCAGTAATGAAGATCAGTAATGAAGATCAGTAATAGAGACCAGTAATGAAGATCAGTAATGAAGATCAGTAATGAAAATCAGTAATGAAGATCAGTAATAGAGATCAGTAATGAAGATCAGTAATGAAGATCAGTATTGAAGATCAGTAATGAAGATCAGTAATGAAGATCAGTAATGAAGATCAGTAATAGAGATCAGTAATGAAGATCAGTATTGAAGATCAGTAATGAAGATCAGTAATGAAGATCAGTAATGAAGATCAGTAATGAAGATCAGTAATGAAGATCAGTAATGAAGATCAGTAATGAAGATCAGTAATAGAGATCAGTAATGAAGATCAGTATTGAAGATCAGTAATGAAGATCAGTAATGAAGATCAGTAATAGAGATCAGTAATAGAGATCAGTAATGAAGATCAGTAATGAAGATCAGTAATGAAGATCAGTAATGAAGATCAGTAATAGAGATCAGTAATGAAGATCAGTATTGAAGATCAGTAATGAAGATCAGTAATGAAGATCAGTAATAGAGATCAGTAATGAAGATCAATATTGAAGATCAGTAATGAAGATCAGTAATGAAGATCAGTAATGAAGATCAGTAATAGAGATCAGTAATGAAGATCAATATTGAAGATCAGTAATGAAGATCAGTAATGAAGATCAGTAATGAAGATCAGTAATGAAGATCAGTAATAGAGATCAGTAATGAAGATCAGTAATGAAGATCAGTATTGAAGATCAGTAATGAAGATCAGTAATGAAGATCAGTAATGAAGATCAGTAATAGAGATCAGTAATGAAGATCAGTATTGAAGATCAGTAATGAAGATCAGTAATGAAGATCAGTAATGAAGATCAGTAATGAAGATCAGTAATGAAGATCAGTAATGAAGATCAGTAATGAAGATCAGTAATAGAGATCAGTAATGAAGATCAGTATTGAAGATCAGTAATGAAGATCAGTAATGAAGATCAGTAATAGAGATCAGTAATAGAGATCAGTAATGAAGATCAGTATTGAAGATCAGTAATGAAGATCAGTAATGAAGATCAGTAATGAAGATCAGTAATGAAGATCAGTAATAGAGATCAGTAATGAAGATCGGTATTGAAGATCAGTAATGAAGATCAGTAATGAAGATCAGTAATAGAGATCAGTAATGAAGATCAATATTGAAGATCAGTAATGAAGATCAGTAATGAAGATCAGTAATGAAGATCAGTAATAGAGATCAGTAATGAAGATCAGTATTGAAGATCAGTAATGAAGATCAGTAATGAAGATCAGTAATAGAGATCAGTAATGAAGATCAATATTGAAGATCAGTAATGAAGATCAGTAATGAAGATCAGTAATGAAGATCAGTAATAGAGATCAGTTATGAAGATCAATATTGAAGATCAGTAATGAAGATCAGTAATGAAGATCAGTAATGAAGATCAGTAATGAAGATCAGTAATAGAGATCAGTAATGAAGATCAGTAATGAAGATCAGTATTGAAGATCAGTAATGAAGATCAGTAATGAAGATCAGTAATGAAGATCAGTAATAGAGATCAGTAATGAAGATCAGTATTGAAGATCAGTAATGAAGATCAGTAATGAAGATCAGTAATGAAGATCAGTAATGAAGATCAGTAATGAAGATCAGTAATGAAGATCAGTAATGAAGATCAGTAATGAAGATCAGTAATAGAGATCAGTAATGAAGATCAGTATTGAAGATCAGTAATGAAGATCAGTAATGAAGATCAGTAATAGAGATCAGTAATAGAGATCAGTAATGAAGATCAGTATTGAAGATCAGTAATGAAGATCAGTAATGAAGATCAGTAATGAAGATCAGTAATGAAGATCAGTAATAGAGATCAGTAATGAAGATCAGTATTGAAGATCAGTAATGAAGATCAGTAATGAAGATCAGTAATAGAGATCAGTAATGAAGATCAATATTGAAGATCAGTAATGAAGATCAGTAATGAAGATCAGTAATGAAGATCAGTAATAGAGATCAGTAATGAAGATCAATATTGAAGATCAGTAATGAAGATCAGTAATGAAGATCAGTAATGAAGATCAGTAATGAAGATCAGTAATAGAGATCAGTAATGAAGATCAGTAATGAAGATCAGTATTGAAGATCAGTAATGAAGATCAGTAATGAAGATCAGTAATGAAGATCAGTAATAGAGATCAGTAATGAAGATCAGTATTGAAGATCAGTAATGAAGATCAGTAATGAAGATCAGTAATAGAGATCAGTAATGAAGATCAATATTGAAGATCAGTAATGAAGATCAGTAATGAAGATCAGTAATGAAGATCAGTAATAGAGATCAGTAATGAAGATCAGTATTGAAGATCAGTAATGAAGATCAGTAATGAAGATCAGTAATAGAGATCAGTAATAGAGATCAGTAATGAAGATCAGTATTGAAGATCAGTAATGAAGATCAGTAATGAAGATCAGTAATGAAGATCAGTAATGAAGATCAGTAATAGAGATCAGTAATGAAGATCAGTATTGAAGATCAGTAATGAAGATCAGTAATGAAGATCAGTAATAGAGATCAGTAATGAAGATCAATATTGAAGATCAGTAATGAAGATCAGTAATGAAGATCAGTAATGAAGATCAGTAATAGAGATCAGTAATGAAGATCAGTATTGAAGATCAGTAATGAAGATCAGTAATGAAGATCAGTAATAGAGATCAGTAATGAAGATCAATATTGAAGATCAGTAATGAAGATCAGTAATGAAGATCAGTAATGAAGATCAGTAATAGAGATCAGTAATGAAGATCAATATTGAAGATCAGTAATGAAGATCAGTAATGAAGATCAGTTATGAAGATCAGTAATGAAGATCAGTAATATTATATCAGTATCGAGGTGTTTTAAGCGGATGTTTAATTCTACCGATAACCTAAATTTTACATATATTCATCACATTTACCACAAACTGTGTTAAAACGCCTTATTTTTACCAATAGCTGTAGTCTTATCGATTTAAATACTATGTTGTAGCACAATAATAGCACTAATTTAAGTACAATATTAGCCTCCTCTATATACTAATTACGTATCGATACAGCTAAAGGTACTTATAGTAACTTTAGCAGTGATGGACCATAAATAAAGACGGTGGTTTTTAATAATGTACACTGTTTATTAGTATACATGTAGTAAAAGTGCTACCCTTTCTTAGAAACTTTATAATGTATATACTAGCTTTCTATCAAAGACATTTTTTAAATAATATATTATCATAAAAAGAATTTTAATTGTTTTTTAATTTATCAATAATGGTATTCCTAAATATTGTTATTGTTATAATCTATATTGTTTAAAATTAAAATCAAACTCAGAAGATTCATTTGGAATTGGTTTAATTTTTTAAAATAATTTACTATGATATATTGAATTAATATCACCTAATACATGACAATAAATATCAAGCTACATGCAAACTACATGTAAGAATATTGACTACATGTAAGAATATTGACTACATGTAAGAATATTGACTACATGCAAGAACATTCGCTTAAGTGTATGTATCACTAAACTTATTTCCCAGTGTACGAAGTAAGTGTAGGTGAAACACTTGGCATTCGATATATCGTCAAAAGTTTTGAGAGTTTTGCGCAAATTACAGGTAGCGCATACTGACGAATTGGCCATCGCTGCTTCTGCGAGTGACTCTAATAACATGAATATAGGCAGTCGCTATTCCACAATTTGCTGGATAGAACCCATCTATTGATTGCACTTCTTCGGGTCTTCTTGCTATGAAACTGAAAAATAGAAAGGGATGAGGATACATAAACAGCTTTTGACTATTTTAAATTATGATAAATAATATTGTAATTATGTTATTCATCTTAAAAAATTAGGATATTTAGGATGATTTTTACCTATTTAAATTTATATTATTGCAGATAATGTGACCTAAGAACAAATGACTAAATTTTATTCAAAATATTAAGCACAGAATATCTCTTTTCAATTCGAAAGCAACTAGGGAAAAGGTTCTATCTTACATTATAAAATTTTCCTTATTCTTAAATATTTGGCGGTGACCGGAATATTCCACCCCGGTATATTCCACCCCAATAAATACCACCCGGAAAATTCCACCCACTTTACGGGTGAGGTTTGGTTAGTTATTGATATTAATCATTCATTAATATTTTATAAAATACTAGGTAACTTGCACTTTTATTATTGCAAATCGCACAGAAGATTATCGCCTTTTTTAAATGGAGAGATTTTGACTACGGGATTTTTAATCCTAGAATCTAAAACAGCAACTTATAAGAAAAAAGGGAAACATTGAATGAGTTGTCTCTGCCATTTAACACTTCTCCTAACCATTGTTGTTGTACTGCACTTTCATGTTAAGAAACTTTGAAATAAACTACCATATTATGAATATTTGTACTTTTGCCTATTAATTAAGATAAAATTTCAATTGATTTGAGCTACCTCTAAATATTGTCCAAATGTCTCAGGATATCATCTGAGTTATTTCTTCATGGCTACGCAGTATATACCAAATGGCCATCTGAAAATAAAATCTTTGACTTTTTATTGTCACCCAAATGATCATTGTCACAGGGGTGGTAATTACGGCGGAGGAATATACCTGGGGTGGAATATACTGGGGTGGAATTTACTGTGGTGGAATATACCGTGGTGGAATATACCGTGGTGGAATATACCTAGAACCATATTTGACACAAGAGTAAAGGATATATCTACCACTCAGACCCTTCACTCACAAATGTTAGATAGTTTCTTTACCTAATTTGCCCTTCAATTATAATATCGAATGTAGAATTGTTGCTTAGAAGAGAGAGTTGTTCGCCTCTAATATACGCAGTAAAGTGCTTCGCCAGATTATTAACTGTAGCTTGACTTTGAAGCTTGTGCCGCGGCTGAAAAGTCTCCTGATCAAAGCAGAGAGTAATAATGGTTATCCTAGAGACATAATTAATTACTCCTCAGCTACCGTCTCGGCATTTTATCGCTTGTACAATGGGCTTTATCTGCGGGGTGTATAATTAATTGCAATACCAGAGAGACGAGACAAGGAGAGTTAAACTGCAGGCGGAGGGGTGAAAATACTGCAACGTATAATTGTACAGTTCCACATTGTAATCTGAAATAACTTCCATAATATTGGTATAATTTGAATTTAGTTGTTTGTAAAACAATCTCAAGATTTAAAACTTTATTTAATATTTACTAATCTAAAGAGGAGCCATTTCATTTACATCAAACTACAGCGTGATTACAATATATAGGATGGGGGAATTTTCGGCCCAGTTTTCATTGAAAAAAATGTTAATGGTGATAATTTTTGCCGTCTTTTCCGATTTTACAAAATTCATAAAAAGAATTTAATGCAAGATGGAGCATATCTTCATTGGCTAAGAACTGTCAGACAGTGGCTGAATGAGAAGTTACCAAACAGGTGGACTGGCTGAGGTTCAGAAGGTAACATGAACATTGAACATGCGAATTCTTTCTATAGAGAAAAAAGTTAACCATTCTCATCACAGGGACATCAATGAGTTGAAAATAGAACATGTCAGTCATTTGCAGAAGTAAACTTGGACATGTTGTAAAACACTATGATTCATTCATGACTCGTCTGAATTTAGTCATTCTTTAGAATTATGAATACATTGTTTTTGAGTTATAAATAATATGATATTGAGTTATTAATAAATAGTTTTTGAGTTATAAATAATATGATATTGAGTTATAAATAATATGATATTGAGTTATTAATAAATAGTTTTTGAGTTATAAATAATATGATATTGAGTTATAAATAATATGATATTGAGTTATAGATAGATAGTTTTTGAGTTATAAACATATAATTTTTGAGTTACAAATTTCTTTAACGGGGGTTTCTGGCCCACTTCGTAGTTTCAAATTCATTATAAACTATATCAATTAATGTTTGAGTGATATAGTAGGCCTATATATCACTCAAATATATAATATCCTGTATTAGAAAAACATTTTAGTTTTTATAATACAGGATGATTCTAAATTATCTTATTTTATTCAAATAGAGCTTATGATCTAATTACAAAGTATGACTAAGATTAATTATATTATGATTAAAATGAATCGTTGTGATTAACATGTAGCTTATTAGCAACATGTAACTTATTAGCAGCATGTAACTTATTAGCAACATGTAACTTATTAGCAACATGTAACTTATTAGCAACATGTAACTTATTAGCAACATGTAACTTATTAGCAACATGTAACTTATTAGCAACATGTAACTTATTAGCAACATGTAACTTATTAGCAACATGTAACTTATTAGCAGCATGTAACTTATTAGCAACATGTAACTTATTAGCAACATGTAACTTATTAGCAACATGTAACTTATTAGCAACATGTAGCTTATTAGCAACATGTAACTTATTAGCAACATGTAACTTATTAGCAACATGTAACTTATTAGCAACATGTAACTTATTAGCAACATGTAGCTTATTAGCAACATGTAACTTATTAGCAACATGTAACTTATTAGCAACATGTAACTTATTAGCAACATGTAACTTATTAGCAACATGTAACTTATTAGCAACATGTAACTTATTAGCAACATGTAACTTATTAGCAACATGTAACTTATTAGCAACATGTAACTTATTAGCAACATGTAACTTATTAGCAACATGTAGCTTATTAGCAACATGTAACTTATTAGCAACATGTAACTTATTAGCAACATGTAACTTATTAGCAACATGTAACTTATTAGCAACATGTAAATTATGATCAACGTATAACTTATGGTCAATATAAATTAATAAAACATATATTTAAAAGTCAAACAAACTGATCCAGAAAGGTTTATTTTACCGTATAAGTTATTTTTCTCGTATTATTCTGATTAGGTTGCATATTGTATTATTTATTTTGTTATTCCCCACTATATGCCAAAGAAAGGTTAAAACACTAATTATTCAGTTCAGATTGAACTGAGAAAATAGAGAAATGTTGTCTTTTGTTTATCTTTTTTATTGACATTACCCAGACGAAAAATTATAGCTGATAATCACCGATTTATTGTAAGAGCTAGGAATAAAATATCACTATCGGAATATTTAATTGATAACCATCATCTCACAATTTATTATTTATTAATTCTTGTAGATTTAATAAATAGTGACACCCGGTACAGTGGCAGTTTATTTAAAAAATACGTGTATCAGGTGGCGTGCCACCCTCCGAACTTCCCCGCCAGGTCATTAAACAATCATGAAGTGTGCAGTACAACAAACCAGCGGATACAAAAACGTAAATTACGGCTAACTTAACGAAGGGCAAACTCTATTTCTATATAACTGAAAATGTTGTTAGAATGTGTTTATATAACCAAATAATGTTGCAAAAAGTAAAATAAAACGTGAATGAAGTAAGTGACTGGCAATTATCCGGCTGACAGTTTTCCACCTTTCAATTTTCTGGACACCGAAAAAACATTCACAAGAAAAAAATTTCTATCAAAAATATGAAAGCATGTTTACATGTAATATCTCTCTTTTGAATACAAAGCAACTCCTCATTACAAACCACCACAACTTTAATGTTTTAAAGTGCAGAGAAAATGAACTAAATTTACCCTCTGCAAATGACTTGCACTCATTTATTTACTTTTCTTAACATTTTTTTGACGTGTGTTGCGTCTGTGTCTGTCAGACTTGGTGAAAACATTAGCATATTGAAATACAGTAATAAACTCTAAAGAAACGTGTAAGGAATGACTGCATTGGAGTAATTCATTTGATACTCTGAACCATATGACATATCATTTTAAATTAGTATTTTTGTCTACATTTAACGCAGAACAAAGTTTCAATAACCGGATGCAACGAATTTAATTCCTGGATTTCAATAATTTATTATTAAAATATTGTATCAAAATATGAACATTATTATATATGAAGACTGTTCTTTACACAAAGAATATATTTGAATATTTTGATGTGTTCTTTATTAACACTTTCACGTTCGCTATCAGTTTTTAAATTTGGGACAAATAGACATAGGACTATTGCCGTCCGAATTTGTCAGTGCATAAATACAACGATATGCGTTATTGCATAGGAATGTAAACGTATATGAGGTGCATCTTGTGTCACCAGGTTTCAGTAAATAAAAGACTGGTTTGAACCAGTTATAACTGTCATTGCTTTCTTCTTTCAACTGTTAATTAGAATTCAGTGTGATGCACTTTTGTGTCAATTTAACATAACGGTTATAGTAGCAGTGTGCGAGGGTGAAAGTATTACTAGCCTATTGGAATTTTCATACGGTATTTAACTCATATCTGGTTGATGTACATAGATACTATACCTTATCTTCATATCTTAACTCTTTTGATGTGATGTAAATTTAATCTTTTAATTTATTCTTTAAAATGCATCTAAAAATGAATAGCACAGTTGTTCTAAGCTATATTGTCGTCCATGGTTCGATTCCCAGCATTAATTTTCTTATATATTTCCTTTTTCATATTATGTTCATAATATTTTCCCACTATTATAATTATTAAGTTAAATATAAACCCTTTACATTTATTTCAAAAATATTTTACCATAAACCAGGTAGCATTGGCCAATGTTGTCTCAATATTAGCAATGTTGTCCCAATATTGCCAATGTTGTCAAAATAATAGCCCAAGAAACACTGCTACCTGGAAAGCTCAAACAATGAGTAAAATAAGTAAGTTTTTTTTAATAATACACAATCACTCAATGCCTCGTATTTGCTACCATTTGTTAATAACAAACAAAAATTTCCCCTGTAACAACGATAGTACTAGATAAGAACGAATAGATTACCTTTTCTCCTCAAACTGCATTGTTTGCATGTTTATCTGACCGCTAGAAAGTGCATTGCGCTCATGTCCGTACCCAGGTGTCGAAGAATTCCCAGAAACTGCCGTTGTCTTAAAAATTTACGACATACATTAGCCTCCACTGATCTCGGATTTGTCTCAGTTGGAGTACATCGTAGCGACTGACTCCTGCAAAGTATTGGCACTTGCTTGCTTTTTCACTAGAGAATTTAACGTGATGATTTGAGAAGTAAAATCCTTTTGATGATCTCATTTCCTGTCTTCAATATGCTCTTGATTTTATTTATTTCCATTTTTTTATCGAGTCTTCTAAGAACGTTTGGATGGATGATTCATTTTTGGTTTAAATATAGAACGATGCATATGTTTTAGAAAGAATTATCGATACTGATATTGAATTGAAGACGTACAATTACAATTACAATTTTGAGTGAAAAAAATCTCAACAAAAAGCTTTCAATTATTGTTGCTCATAATAATTTCATTAATAATAAATAAGTAATAAATTTATAATTCATTAATAATTTAACACTCAATTGAATATCTATCATTCTTAGTGATTAATAATAAATTAGAATACTATTAAAGGGAAACACAGTAAGTGGAAACAGTTCCAGTACTCCATATTACGGGTCTTAGATCGCTATGGAAATATACTCTCACTGTCACAATAAACACAGGATTGAAAACAGGAACTTTGAACTCTATTATTTCATTCGGAAAATCTAAAATGGCTACATTTTCCTTTGAAAAACTAGAGGATGGAAATCTTTATCAAACTATGAATTAAAAAAAATAGATATTTGAATTAAAAGAACCATCATTTACTTTACTGACATATAAATATAAACAATTTAATTATATCCATTCTTACACATTAATAATATATATTCCTTCTGACATTATTTTATTAGCTAATTGTGGAGATAATTGAGATGAACGTTAGACCTAATTGAAACCTAATGATTTTATCTTTGAAGTTTATCAGTGAAGAACGAAGGGAAACTTGAAACCTTTGAGGGGTTTGCCTCTTATTTTGCTGTCAGAGGTACTTACTATGACAGCAACACTCTCTGACAGTAAATAGTGCTGATATGCTGACAGTAATAGTTACTAGTGCTGATATACTGACTTTAATAGTTACTAGTGCTGATACACTGTCAGTAATAGTTACTAGTGCTGATACACTGACAGTAATAGTTACTAGTGCTGATACACTGACAGTAATAGTTACTAGTGCTGATACACTGTCAGTAATAGTTACTAGTGCTGATATACTGACAGTAATAGTTACTAGTGCTGATACTCTGACAGTAATAGTTACTAGTGCTGATATACTGACAGTAATAGTTACTAGTGCTGATACACTGACAGTAATAGTTACTAGTGCTGATACACTGACAGTAATAGTTACTAGTGCTGATACACTGACAGTAATAGTTACTAGTGCTGATACACTGACAGTAATAGTTACTAGTGCTGATACACTGACAGTAATAGTTACTAGTCAATAAATAGATTTTTCAGCAAGATCTTATAAATTAATTACAATTATCAGTAAAAATCTTATTGATGTCTAATTAAATTCGTGCCTCAATCAAAAATTATCTTATTTTACCAAATCATAATGGCAGGAAAAACTCGTATAAGGATATATGTTTATTCATTATTATTATAATTAACTTCGCAGATTGAGTTGATATATTAACACTTTCACGTTCGCTATCAGTTTTTAAATTTGGGACAAATAGACATAGGACTATTGCCGTCCGAATTTGTCAGTGCATAAATACTACGATATGCGTTATTGCATAGGAATGTAAACGTATAGTAGGTGCATCTTGTGTTATTTTATTAGGTCAAGGTCATTTACAATTCAATAACTCAAAAAGTATTCAACCAAATTGAAATTTGGTGCGACGATTGGTCATAATCCAAGAATCAATTGGTTATATTTTTGGAACGATTGGGTCAAAGATCAAGGTCAAGGTCGTTTATAACTCAATAACCATATTGTTCAATCAAATTGCCTGGAATTTGGTGGGACAATAATTGGTCATTATCCAAGAACCAGTTTACTAGATTTTGGGAGCGAACAGGTCAAATGTCAAAGTCATTTGTAACCCGTGGATTATTTGATGGTCAATGTTATTTATAAGCGACGGTGAAGGTACGTGCTCTACGAGTGCACATAATCTAGTTATCATTTTTTTAGGCATGATGAAAAATAAATTAGATAATGGTTAGGAAATCCGTAGACTAATTTTCAATTTTCCATCAAAAAATATATACTTCAGATTAGATAAGAAATACATTTATTACTTATGTCTTACTTTAATATAAACCGATGTAATCATATTGATTATTAAAATAAAAATAAGAATCAATAAAAACGATTTTATGAATATTTAATTAAACGTATGAAATAAAAATTATATTATCACTAACAACACACTTACTACCTAACAACACACTTACTACCTAACAACACACTTACTACCTAACAACACACTAACTACCTAACAACACACTCACTACCTAACAACACACTCACTACCTAACAACACACTCACTACCTAACAACACACTTACTACCTAACAACACACTTACTACCTAACAACACACTAACTACCTAACAACACACTCACTACCTAACAACACACTAACTACCTAACAACACACTCACTACCTAACAACACACTTACTACCTAACAACACACTCACTACCTGACAATCCCTCGGTCTCTCTAACGAAGTAATTTCTCGTCATTTAGTCCTTATTATCCCGGTGAATGGACCAAAAAGCTGCTCAGTATTATTAGGTAGTGTTAATGCGATGTAACAATACGTCCGTCATTGTAATTAAGTATGATCAGAATATGGTAATGCAGAGTATTGTGCACCTAATTAGCTACCTGTCAGTTCAATGTATGCCATGCCAATGCCATCCTATTGAAATTATATAAATAGATGCAGGTAGCGCCACTGGATGCTAGTGGTGGTCATTGGTACTACTCACTGCAATTCTTTGCTCTAAGAATAAAACAATGTCGTGATGAGAGTGATGGTGAATTATAAATTAACGGGGTTTCGAAAGAAGATGGTATATTATAATTTGCTTTTGTAGCTTAAGCTAATTAAAACAGTATTATCTGAAAGGGTCATAACTCGAATAAATTGAGATATAATAATTTTCATAGATATATTTCTTAATATTTGTACATTACGCAAATTCATAAGCAGCACATTTTTATTATAGCAAACAATATAACTTTCAAATAAATAACAAATAAGTACCTATTATTAATGTCATAACATATTTCATTCCACGACATTTTGAAGAGTGATGATAGGAATGCTTTATCCAGTTATTCCTAAGTGTTCAGTCGTATCTTGCTATCTATCCACATTGGAACACCAATCAGTTACAAACCTTCCAATTGGAAATAGTAACCCAATTAGCCCAGGGAATACCCTTGCTATGTCCTACTGTACTACCGGTCAAGATTCTATTGAATGGTTGGACAAAAGAGTCAGGTACCTACCTAGCTGATGGTGAACTGTGTACGACTTGTCCATAGCTTAACAAAGTCCATTTAACGTCCAAATGTTCCGATGCTGAGGGTAAGATTGCTTTCAAAAGGAAGAAGACAAACACTTCTGATTGGTTAGAAGGTTTAGGAGATATTATTTGAATCCAGAGATGTCACTAGATATAAAAAAAAATATCTAAGCACTTATAATTTTTGACGATACGTGAAATATATAGAAATTGCTAAATGCAAAAATTGTTAAGGTAACTAGTTACAAACTTAAAATCAACGAAGAAGAAATCATCAAATAATTATCTCCTGGTTTGAAGGTAAATATTACATTGATAGTTAACGAAGCAAATTAAATCCTTTAGTTCAGAATTAAAGCCATTCACTGACAATAGGAGAAACCTTTGAGATGAAACGATGTCCAAATTTTCTTTCGAAACAAAGTGAGTGTAGGTTCTTTTCGGCAATGACTTTCGAAGCCAATCTCAAATTTGAGTTCACTAATGTAAAAAGTTTTGGGCTTCGATTGGCTGCGAAACAATATAGCCTTTTCTATTAGGTCTAACTTATGAATTCATTATTTAGTTTCAATGAGTTTGTGTCTTTTATGAGGCTGCTTAAGTAACTTTCTCAAAAATGTTTGGCATATTCCAAAGCTGGGAGATGTACTGCAGTTTTTCTCGAGCAGAAATGATACGGGGATAAGTTCACATTATCGCAATCTGTGAAGTTAGGTCGCATTCAAACTTCAAATTGAGCTCTCAACAGTTATTGGCCAACCTAAAAATTTGTTTGAGAAAAAAATCATTAGTTGAATTCTAAGGGGATGATTATTACCCTTATTATTGATAATAAAAGAAAAGAATATTAAAAGAAAAAACTATAGGAAATGAAGGCATCCAACCACGGACGCCAAATATATTCTTTCGCTATAAGAATCATAAGATATACCAATACTATTAAAGAAAATTCGAATTGAAAGTGTTACAATAAAGTACAGCTACATACAATGTATGGAAATTTATGAATGCATATCTAACCTGTTTGTCCATGTATATACTAAACAAGAAAAAGTTTCCACGAAAGTTCTGCTGTCGAAAGTAATACCGAAGGAGCAATGTTCAGGCTGTTATTTGAGAAAACCAATCGGAGTCCCTCAGGGAAGTTTATTTACTTACTGGATGATGATATATTTCAATATTATTCTATCTGCCGGCGGAGCATATGCAAATTATATCCAAGGATCAACGGTAAATAATATCATAAGGGCAACGAAAATAACATACCATATGCATATATTCATAAAAAGAACCATTGAAGAATAAAATAATATTATTGAAAACTACTGATTGGAGTGATTGATATAGAAGACTGTTCAAAATTAAAATGAGTAAAAATAGTTCTTTGATCTCTGGACATTACTGTAGATTTTTCCCATTATATTTTTCTTAATATAATGAATGATATTGAATATTGAGTGATTAATAGAATTTACGGTGCTGCTGAAATTGAAATATTCTATAGAGTTTATTATAAGTCTTTCATAATTATGGTTAAAAAATATTTAAATGGTAATAACAAGATATCCGCACCGTAACGATTATGTCTGTATATATAAGTTTCCGTATCTAGAAATTTAACGATAAGATAAGAATATAAGATATCCGTACATATGAGTTAAAAGATTATTTTACTGTAACAATACTACTAATTGAAAATTTATTTAAAATGCGACATAACAATATTGAATGTTTAGTTTCAAAAGGAAGAACACAGATTTGTTTCAATATTTGACAATGGTTTATAATTTTATTTTGTTATAGTTCTTAGATCGAGTAATATTCTTTTTCATTTTTTCTTCTCCATTATTGACCTGATGATATTAAAAAACTGATGTTAAAATAGTGGAATCAAACATTTGAAATAATTGAGATAAGCCAATAATGAAGAATACGAAAATATCTATCAATTTCTTCAAAATTCATAATATACATAGAATCATATTGAACCACCAATAATGATGTAAATTTCAATATAACAATTAAATTTATCAGTGTTATTAATCAACTTACTTTTAAAACAAATGTATAAAATTTTATTCGCTATAGAAATAGTATTCAAAATGAGCATATTATATATTTCAATTAATTCAATTTTGTGAATAAAATGAATTTGTGGTGCCCTCATCAATCAGTTCATTAATTGCATTGAACATAATTAGATTATTAAAGAGCCTGTAGAGGCTATTCCCCTGTTAGAGCCACTATTAATTGCTGCAAATCAATTGCCACTCCGCCCCTTCCCACATTGCCATCTTTAGTGAAACAGCGAGTCAGACCAAAACAATTGACAGACGGTAAAGTTTTTTCTAAGTCAATGTCTTTCTATCAAAAACTAAAATTATTTTTGACTTGAATTACAAATTATGTTGAATTTAAATAACTGTATACAAGCGTATATAATAACAAGTTTGTAAATATATGCAGTTCATGTATTCCAAATAGATATGTATAAAAACAAGTAAATCTTAACTTTTTAAAAATTTAATCAATTAAAATAATTGCGAAATATTTTACATATTTTTTCATTTATCAATTAGATATAATATATATCTTATATTTCATCTGTCAATAGAATTGGAATGTGATTATGTATCTAAAATCTGAAACAAATATTTGGCACTCGAAATAAATTGAGTTAATTTAATTTTTTACATCCAACAGCCAAACAGAGATAGAAAAAGTCATCCTTTTTTTCTTTTCCTCAGCACGCCAAGAAAGGGAGGCAGAAGATGTCCTTAAGTTGCCTTCTGCAGACAAACAACAACATTATTGGCTAAAATTATCCGTGAATTAAGGATGAGTGGAGGTGATAATTGAGTTAGCTTTCTCTTTATTTCAGAGCAACTGGCCGCAGAGAATTCTCCACATGGCTTCGAGAGCAGTAATGACGAGAGTGGAGGACTGGTGTCACTTGGACAAACAAGACAAACATTTCACTTGGCTTCACACGACAAATTATCTCAGGGAACTGATAGAAAACACGCAAACACTTTTCTCAAATCAGAGAAATCCAGGCGAAAAACAATGAAGCCTAGAAGGAAAATTAGGCGTCGACAAACAGGTTACGAATGGGGTTCAAGAAGGAATCATTATAACGGTAAAGAATATGGAAGACAACATTCTTCAGTAGATTACAATGATAGAAATATAAAAGACAACGATGGAGACTATTATTATTCAAACAACTCACCAACATCAAATGCATTTACAGAAAAATCGAGATACCCTTACCAACACAGTAAAACTAGTGACGAATCCTACGGCTATCCTTACGGTATTCGGAACACCAGGCAAAACGAATCAATTACTATCCAACCACAGAAACTTTTTGTGAGGGTAGTGGAGGTAATTGTGCCTGACTTTGTCAACATTTCGGAAGATGTTAAGTTGGAGTGCAGGTACAATCTAACTGTCTTCAAGTTGTATTCGCTCAAATGGTACAGAAATGACATCGAGATCTTCAGATACATGCCGGGACAAAGCCCGGAGAAAGCAGAATTTTTGTCTGGCAATGAAATCGACGTAAGTACTTTTTAACATTTAATATGTATTTTTAAAATTAATATTGCTTTTCATCATTTTTAGACGGTGTACTGATATACTTGGAAATGTGATTGATATTTAGACATCGATTCCTAATATAACCATAAAAAAAAAAAATTGGAAGAAAGACGAATATTTTTTTACAAAAACAATGAGTGAATTTTTTTTATAAGAGTAGAGGTTTTTTGAGGACGAATTTTAGAAAAATTACAACACACAAAATTAGCATTGAATTTTGTTTTTTAGAGCAAATATAGATATCCGAAAGAGAGAAGTAGAGAGGGGGAGGATTGTACAATCTAATAGAGCGTGAAACAAAACACTCGCGTCTGTGGAGTAACTCCAATGCATTACTTAGACTCAATTGGAGGGAGAAGAGAGAAAAAAAGTTTCGATATTAACTCTATTGCTCAGCTGATTCACTTAACTCCGCTATTGATGACAGTATTTATTTTGATCTCTTATCATTAAATTTCAATTAAATTAAGTAAAGACCTATGCTTCCAAATTTAAAATGTCAATTACTTGATTGAAATGTATAAGTCGATTACTTCTCATCAGTGATTTTGAAAAGATGATAGAAATTGTAAAGTTTGAATTGTTTGGTAAGTTCTGAATTTTCGTTATTAAAATATTCTATATCCTATAGCATTAATTACGTAAGATATGCACATTTATCCTCAATAATCATTTCCGTGAAATAGAAAATAAATTTCAATCAGTAAAAAGGCCACTTTCTCAGGATAAAATCAGGCTAATTTCTTGGGAGAATATTTCGCAAGCGTAAATTCCAGAGTTCGTGCATGAGCAGCTTGACGTAGCACGAAAATAAACTTCCCTTGAAATTGGATAAGGTTGAAAGTTTTTGAACATTTCATGGGGTGAATCTTTTTCCTTCCTATGCTTTACATTGAGAAAATAAACAAAAACTGATTTTGATTTTTGAACTCGATTCGATTGTTATTGTTTGACTGCTAGATTTTCATCTCTGGAGGATGTTTGACTTGGAAGTAGAGAAAAACTTTATTTAGTTCATCATCAACAATACTCACAAAAAACTTATTTACTATCTTAAACCAATTGCAAAATATTAACACAAATATTTTTAATCGTTAATATCGTACAATTTATAAATTAAATCAAATTGATATTTTATAACATTATTATTAATTTTAATCATGAGCCAGGATTCTTATTTTATGATAGATTCAGATTTAGTAAAATATAATACACGTATTTATGTAATCTAAATGTTTAATACAGTATCGAACTCATTTACAAAATTTCATAATGAAACGAACTTCTATAGGTATTAACTAAAAATTACCAATCATTTTATATATTTTACATGTATATGAACAAAAATTTAATATCAATAATCAAATTGTTAATTAAACCAGTTCATTTGTTATTACATAATAAACTATTTAATATGAATATTCAAATTAAGGTACATAATTACAGGTAGTTTGTGTTGGATCACACGAGAATGTTCAAAATGTTCACAATTTCTCATCGATGAAGTTAATTTCCTGTTGAAGAGTTGAAAAATATAATGTGAGATGAATAAATATCTTAAATATTTATTAGTATTTTCCAATAATTATGTAATTTATAACAAAGCTTTGTGTACTATGACGCATATTGCTCACCTTTTCCCAGAATAAAGACTATAAATTACCCTCCAAGGCAAACATATGGTTAATATGGGCCTGTTATTAACTCCTTCATTTCAATTATATTTCATGATAATCATATTATTAATAAGTCTGTTTACTATGCAATGCAGGCGCAACCTCAATGTTTTCTTTCTGCCATTCTGCATAACTGTTTAGAATTATGTGCCGCGTGCATTTAATTCTTCTTACCTGCAAAACTCTTCTCCAGATTTAGAGATTTCCTCTAGAATATTTCTCCGGGATGATCCATTTGGGCGCATTTGGCCGCCTTTTCCTCAGCCCGTTTCCCTTTCCTTCGCTTTTCTGGAGTGTCTCGAACGGCATTTCTTGCTCAACAAATGAGGGATCGTATCCTGCACTTGAGGGCCCAAATGGGCCAGTCAGGTCTTCTGGGTCCACAATTAGAGGGAAATAGCCTCAAACAAATACGGGACTTTGTTCTTTTATAAACGCACCAATTCACTTATTTCAACAAATATCAACCTGAGAAGTTGAAAATATTATTTATACGCATCAAGGAATTTCATTTTCCCTAAAATTTAAACAGGCTCGTGGTCTACTGAATTATAGAAATAATTTTATTTATTATTTTATAAAGTGACTTATGATATAAACATTATATTAATTATAGCTAAATAAAAAAATTAAAAATATTGGACTAAATACCGAAAAATAAATATATACCAAATTTAATATTTTTTCTAAATAAATTAAATCTAACTAGGTACCACCGTTGCCTCATCTTCAGGAATTCTGTGTCTATTTCTGACAGTCTTTTTCTAGTCATTGTGAATATCAATGTCAGAGGTGTATGAAAGAGTGGCCTATTTGCAAACATGCGAGCAGTTTCACCGTCTCGAACTAAGGCTCACTTCTTCGAATTCTTCTTCTGGTCTTCCTTATGTTAATGCAGAGGATGTTCTGGAGAAGAGGCTGGCAATATTATTGTTTGTTAGTCTGGGAAGACCATGAAATACGAATAAGCCTGAATTAATTTGAGCGTGAAAACGAGAATTTTTATGATATTTTTGTAATATGAAGGCAAAGAAAAAATATTAAACAAAAAATATTTTTGTTTTCAGAAAAAAATCATATTCATTCTCAACTAATGTTCTTATGAACAAGCTTATCTCAAAAACCAAACCGTGAAAAATACATCACTTGAAAGGGGACATACAGTCCCCTGCACCATTAGGGCATAAAGTATTGAAGGGTTAACGCTATCAGTAGACCTTGTGGTTGGTACAACAACAAAAATAGGAGAGAATTACAGAGAAGATGACAGAGAGACTCTATAGATAGATAGAACAGTAAAATAATGTAACAAGAATTAATAATGAATCAAATATATAAATTACTGCTAAGTTAGAATCATCCTCTTACCCCACTTTCTCACCCTTATCATCTTCTCTCTCACCTTCTCTTTCACTCTCACTTTCGCCTTTCTCTGTGCGAGTGTTGCGGTTTAATAGAATCCAGATCGTTGATTAGGTTCAGTCCTAAGGGTCCAATGGACGCTGCACCCAATGGTTCAATAGATTCTCCTAACTATGATGGATTGTCCAATTCAGACAACTGACGAGTCCTTCAATGCAATGGGTTGCACTGCAATTCATGAATGTACTTACATGCATTTCCTATATGCATGTTTCCTACATGTACATATATCATTCAGAATTATCCTGTTTTCTTGTACAATGTTATACATTGTGAAAAGAAAGGCTTAAATACTTAGAAACATTTAAAGGTTTGGAAAGGTAGTGTATTTTAATATCTGCTAAAGTGGGATAATTAAAGCAACCAGCAATGTGAATAATAATGATATCAATAATAGTAATAATATTTTTTCAGAAAATAAAATCTGTTTACAATATGTACTAAGATTAGATGCTCGTTTTTGATTACTAATCAATATGCGAAAAACACAATATACAGGGTGTTTCATTTCAGATCCAACAAATATTGACAGCTTGCATAAAAACCCAAAATACAAACTTTTACATGAATAACAAAATGTACAAATATGCTTCATTTTCGAGATATTGATATTTTGATTCTAGGGTAATCTTTAACATGCATAGGGAATTTAACATAAAACAAGCTTGTTTCACGAAAACCTAAATAATCAAAACTGCTCAAGATAGTTACCTTTACAGTTTTCACATACTCTTACCTAGATATTCACAAGTTCTTACTTTCCTAACAAATGGCTATTAGTGGAAAAATGAACATAACAGTCCTTGGAACCTACTGTAATGTTATAGAATATTCAATAATTGTCTGTTATGTTTATTTTTCCAATAATAACCATCAACAGTGTTCGGTATATATTTAAGAAAATTATGATTTTCAAGTTAGAACTTCATCACGGTTTACATTATTCTTTTTTAACGTCATACCCTAGGAAATATGAACAATCCCGATGAGAAATAATTACTTCATATAATATTTGTGAATAAACTTGTCAAAAAATGTCAATTGTCAGATGTTTCTTTTTGATTATATTTTTCTCTAGCCCTCATAACCAAAGTTTTAGATTAATTAAGTATTTCCAGGAGGAAATATGCAATGTACAAATTTTGTTCAATATCCTTCTAATCTTTCAAATGCACAATTAATTAGAAATTGAAACTGTTCTTCATTACTGAGCTCAAACACTATCTTTTATTCATACACATTTTGAGTGAATGGCGCCCTGTACTGCGGTAAATTAAAACGAAAATGTTCTTTTGTGAGGGCGTAGGTACTCGGTGTGCATATGAATAATTAGCCACATTGGCCATTGTTTTCACGGGGCTAATGAGAAAGCTTTCGCCTTTGACTATTTTGAACCTTGCCCGTCAATACCAGCGTTCTGGAGTAAAACATTTCAAAATTATTACTATTTTCACATTAGTTTCAAGCTACGACTTAGCTTAAATATCTCCTGATTATTCTAAATAAAAATAAATATTTTGATGAGTAGGCTTCACATTATTGTAAAAATCATTACAATCATTTGGAAAATATAATATTAAGGATAAAATTTGAATCGGTATTGTTGAATGAAATACCAATCAGTTTTCCGGAAAATATATAAAGTATTTCTAAAACATTTTCTCAATCAGTACGATTTACTGGTTCTCATTTTGATTTTTTAAACATTAAGGGTCTTTCAAAATCAAAATTTCTCCAGATCGACTCCAGCACTGGCTCCACTCTCCAGCTCCGAAACATCAGTCTGAAAAGTGGAGGCGACTACAAGTGTGAAGTTGTCTCCGAGTCTCCAGCTTATCACACAGCCGATAGGAAAGCTCACATGACTGTCATACGTGAGTAAATGGGCAGAATAGGGAAGTAACAGCATCTTATAGGGCTGGTAAAGGCACAGTATACAGAATAGGGAGTAAACAACATCTTATAGGACTAATAAAGGCACAGTATACAGAATAGGGAAGTAACAACATCTTATAGGGCTGGTAAAGGCACAGTATACAGAATAGGGAGTAAACAACATCTTATAGGACTAATAAAGGCACAGTATACAGAATAGGGAAGTAACAGCATCTTATAGGGCTGGTAAAGGCACAGTATACAGAATAGGGAGTAAACAACATCTTATAGGACTAATAAAGGCACAGTATACAGAATAGGGAAGTAACAACATCTTATAGGGCTGGTAAAGGCACAGTATACAGAATAGGGAAGTAACAACATCTTATAGGGCTGGTAAAGGCACAGTATACAGAATAGGGAATAAACAACATCTTATAGGACTAATAAAGGCACAGTATACAGAATAGGGAAGTAACAACATCTTATAGGACTGGTAAAACCACACTATATACAGAATAGGGAAGTAACAACATCTTATAGGGCTGGTAAAGGCACAGTAAACAGAATAGGGAAGTAACAACATCTTATAGGGCTGGTAAAGGCACAGTAAACAAAATAGGGAAGTAACAACATCTTATAGGGCTGGTAAAGGCACAGAATAGGGAAGTAAAAAACTCTTAAATTCACGCAATTTTTATGGACACTGGAAATAAATACAGGAATTTAAATATACTTGAGAGAAAGTATAATGATGGAGATATCTGAACATACGTAAATAATAAGTATTAGTCTAAGATTCCCTCATCGCGTTGTGAAATATAAATATTATTCACTTAAATATATGGGTATACATATATACTCAGGAAAGAATGCACTATTGCACATATGAATTAATTATGTTTCAATTAACAGAAGTAAGTCTCACTCAACTACCATTTTAACATTTCAATTTTCAGTGTAATTCATTCTTAATATAATGCATATGCTCAAAATAATCGAATACTTTTTTGAATAAGAAACTATCGTCTCTGAATTTTTTTTTTAATATTCAAAACATTACAGAATTATCTACTGTAAAAAAAATACAGTGGCCGTTAAAAAGAGTAAAACAGTATTCCGGACTTTCATTCTAGCCCACATCATGTCAGTCGTGTTTCCAATGAATAAATGAAGGCAATGGGAATCAATTGGCAAATAACAAACATTGCACTGTCTGACATTTTATTGATTGTATAACTCTTGATATTATCCAGTTACAGGATCAGAACAATCATTTATTAGTGCTCTCAGATTAAGGTTTTCGTTTGTTTTAATGTTTGTGGGTGTTTAAATTTAAATGCATGGCTTAGAAATTAGAATGGCTTAGAAAAATAAATGTCTTAAAACCATTTATTGAAAGATGTAATCCTAATTATTATCTGCAAATAATACACCATAATCGTGAAAATAAATATAACCAATACGATAGTGTATGAAATTTAATTTCGCATACTTATAACTTTAGCCATTTAATTGTTTTTGAACTTTACCATTAACAGAAAATCCTTCTAAGAAGCCAGAGGTTTGGGGTTCACGGCGCCATTACTACTTGGGGGACAGTGTCCGTATCACCTGTGTGTCACCTCCCTCTCACCCCCACGCCACCCTTACCTGGTACATCAATGGGGAAAAGGTGAGACAATTTACTTTATTAATTTAACTCATTTTATTAAATTCAAACTGATATCAATCTTTCTCCCTACAATATTATACCATCATCACTATACGTATTTATATTATTTAAAAACTTTATTTCAAAAGCAAGTCAGTGTTAATTATTGGCATTTTAGAATTCACTTTTACTCTAAGTGATGACTTATTTGATGAATTTCTTCACTAACCTATTTCAAATCTGTTATTTATTAAAACTTATTATTGCTTCAAAGCATCCTATTTCTCTGGTCAAAATGTTACTTGGCTTTGTTGTGTAAAAAGAACAATAATTCAAAGGATAAACTCAAATGAATTGGTGACAATAATATGATTCATTACCCAGCCCAAAAATGTATTGCTGATCATCTACTATTGTCTAATATAGTATTTTATCGTATTTTATAGTAAACTATTGTAATTCCAGACACTATCGCTCGAATTTTCCAGTTGCAAATAAAATGTTTTAAAATTATGATCAACTACGATTGTATCCTTGTTGAATTATTTATCGTCATAGATCAAATTCACGATAATCATTAAACTAAAGTAGATAATCGGTTATTATAATTATCCTACTGGGTACAGCATGACATTAGGGTTGTGACAATATACTTCTAAAACAACGGGTCCCGAAAATAACAGTATTGATTGTTCTAAACCAGTTGTATATAGTATTTTATTCCATTTCATTTAGTTTTGTCTATGATATTCTTAAGATCTATGAATTTAAAAGCATATTGTCACAACCTTACATGATATATTTTTAATTAAGTTTTATCCTTAACTATAGAAATTATTTAAACGGTAATTGAATCAAAAAACCCTATGATAATAGGCTCCCAGCAAGTACCTCCGCAAACTACCTCTCCTGCGCTTTAAAAACGGTGCCTACAAGAGCCAAACCGCTTTGGATCTGCAAGTGACTCGTAGCTACCTGTCCAAGGGATACCTCAACTTGCGATGTTCTTCTAAGATGCCAGCTCAGTACCCCCACGAGGTGAAACTCAGTAGACACATAGTGGATTCGCAGATCAGCTGGACCATCCCCTTGAGGGAGGCTAGGGATGGGGCCTATACTGGTGAGACTCCAATTACTAACCATAGTATTTTTGAATAGTTTTCATTACCCTAAAATTAATTATTCTATTTGTATTCAAATATAGTAAATTTTTCTATATTATTTCTTAATTCAATTTTTCAACATTCCAATATTAAAAATTAAAGTTTAAATTTTTGAATACTTAAAAAAATGAAATAAGAAATTATTTAAACTAAAATTTTATTTACAGAATTTATTCAATTACTTTTTTATGCTTATTAAGTTATGTTTATATATGTCAAAATCATAATCGTTGTTCTAATTAGGGCACTTAACCTACCTAAATAACAATTAATTAAAATGATTGGACTTACCCTCAATAATACCTCTCATTTTTTCTTTCAGATGCGTGTGCAGGAATCTCCCCTCATCTTCTTCTTACCCTCTTTTTGTCAATCAAAAATATTTCCTCCCTGATGTCACGTACTAGAATCTAGTGATAAGAATTCTCTAAAGCTTATAAATTATGGAGAACTATTTAATTACCACCAAAAGGGATATTTATAAATATATACACTAGTGTACTTTCCCGTTAAGAATTACGAGCTGTTAGTTTAATTTAAAACTAACCATACATCTGGTTCGTGTCTTCAGATTTTGTTAAATTAATCACTCAAATAATGACAATTATAACATTACATACAGTTTATAATTTCTGTGTGAATGGAAGAAAGTTTGAAAAGGAATTCAGTTTTTTTTTTAAAGTTTCAGCAGTACATTTTAATGAACAATTACTTCAGTTTAAGATGTCATTCATTCTTCAAAACCGGTTTTTAATTGGTTTTAAAATGAATTGTAGTGATAAAATACACTTGAATATACTTTAACTATTGGAAATCAATTGAAAAAGTCTAAATTTTTAGATGTAATTATTATTATAATGCATATGATATAAGTCAGTTATTTATATTCAATTGTATATATAGTATATACTATTATACGGCTTCTATCGATTTTGTAGATATATCCAATTTACTTTTTTATATTTCGTTTCTTCATCAAATAATTTTTTTACATTAAAACGTCTCAGTAAAATCATAGAAAATCCCCTATTTTATTTTTTGTAATATATTTCATGATATTCTGTTAAAGGCTTAGATTAAATTTATCTGTGTATATTGTGTGTCTATTTAGAATAAAGTGAAAGAAATGAGTGTAAATAGAAATAAACTGCGAGTCGGAACAAGAAAACCTATCAAATTCCAACAGTTGATTGATTCCTATCAGATTCGGGAATTGAAGTTCCAGGCAGACAAATTCTCTTTCTCTCTCTCTCTCTCTCTCTCTCTCAGTTCCATGCATAAGAAACTGCAATTATTTGAGAAAATAAAACTGTTTTTATATGAAACGTAAAATTTGGTAATAATGACAGGAATTTTTAACGTGAAATTTGGTAATATATAATGACAGGAATTTTTAACGTGAAATTTGGTAATATATAATGACAGGAATTTTTAACGTGAAATTTGGTAATATATAATGACAGGAATTTTTAACGTGAAATTTGGTAATAATGACAGGAATTTTTAAGGTGAAATTTGGTAATAATGACAGGAATTTTTAACGTGAAATTTGGTAATAATGACAGGAATTTTCAACGTGAAATTTGGTAATAATGACAGGAATTTTTAACGTGAAATTTGGTAAAAATGACAGGAATTTTTAACGTGAAATTTGGTAATAATGACAGGAATTTTTAACGTGAAATTTGGTAAAAATGACAGGAATTTTTAACGTGAAATTTGGTAATAATGACAGGAATTTTTAACGTGAAATTTGGTAATAATGACAGGATTTTTCAACGTGAAATATGGTAATAATGACAGGAATTTTCAACATGAAATTTGGTAAAAATGACAGGAATTTTTAACGTGAAATATGGTAATAATGACAGGAATTTTTAACGTGAAATTTGGTAATAATGACAGGAATTTTCAACGTGAAATATGGTAATAATGACAGGAATTTTCAACGTGAAATTTGGTAAAAATGACAGGAATTTTTAACGTGAAATATGGTAATAATGAAAGGAATTTTTAACGTGAAATGTGGTAATAATGACAGGAATTTTTAACGTGAAATTTGGTAATAATGACAGGAATTTTTAACGTGAAATTTGGTAATAATGTCAGGAATTTTTAACGTGAAATATGGTAAAAATGACAGGAATTTTTAACGTGAAATATTGTAATAATGACAGGAATTTTTAACGTGAAATGTGGTAATAATGACAGGAATTTTCAACGTGAAATTTGGTAAAAATGACAGGAATTTTTAACGTGAAATATGGTAATAATGACAGGAGTTTTTAACGTGAAATTTGGTAATAATGTCAGGAATTTTCAACGTGAAATATGGTAATAATGACAGGAATTTTCAACGTGAAATTTGGTAAAAATGACAGGAATTTTTAACGTGAAATATGGTAATAATGACAGGAGTTTTTAACGTGAAATTTGGTAATAATGTCAGGAATTTTCAACGTGAAATATGGTAATAATGACAGGAATTTTCAACGTGAAATTTGGTAAAAATGACAGGAATTTTTAACGTGAAATATGGTAATAATGAAAGGAATTTTTAACGTGAAATGTGGTAATAATGACAGGAATTTTTAACGTGAAATGTGGTAATAATGACAGGAATTTTTAACGTGAAATTTGGTAATAATGACAGGAATTTTTAACGTAAAATTTGGTAATAATGACAGGAATTTTCAACGTGAAATTGCGGAGGAACATTTTTTATCGGGGATTGTTTGAATAATGACGAGAAATGAAGCATAATAATTAATACCAAATATCCTACAAATTTCATCAAATTAAAGCTTTACATTGAAAGTGTCAATGTTATATTCTATTCATTCAGCTTAACATTAACATTTATGGACTAAATATAAAATGGGATGAATAGTAAAATAAAAAAAAAATCACAATAAAATATATATATTTAAAATTTCTAGTTTACAGATGGTGTAGTGTTCTAAATAGAAATAGATATTTTTTATTTACTAAGTTCATGAAAACTGATGGTTGATTTCATGCTCAAAAATACAAAAAAAATTATTATTATAGATTAAACATTATATATTCATCATCAGTAACTAAATAAGTATATACTAAATAGCTTACTGTACATATTACCTTGCTGATACATTTATTTATATATAATTCATTTGTAAGATACATCTCTAGTTAGATCATTCATCTGCCACATGTAGCTATGGCAGTTTCATTTAGGATAGACTGCACTCGGACACTCACAGTACTCGAAAAGTGTCTGTTATCAAAGGTCATTAAAAAATATTTAAACTTTGAATAAAAATTTATAAATTTCTGATTATTATATTATGACCCACTTTCCAAGTACTGCATCCTCGGGCAAGAAGGAATTATTCCTGGGATAATAAGGAAATATCACAGGAATAAATCTTTCTTGCCTGGAATATTCCCTCGATATCCCAGGACTAAATTCTTCTTACGAGGGTCAAATGCTAACTAAGTTTACGTTCGCTTGAGTTATATTTAATATTTATTACCATGACATTCTCAACATATGTAATTATTATACACCAGTAGATCTTCAATTTAAATAGTAATATTAACTTTTCTAATATTTAGGTCATATATTTATCAACGAAATTTCGCTCATTAATTTCAATGAAATCATATATCTAAAATGTTCCTTTTTTACTTTACAAGATTTCATGTTTTGTTATCACTTTTAAATTTAATCTGTGTTCAAAATAATTCTCTTTGTAAGAATGGTTAGTTAGCAATAACATAATGGTATAGATATTGTAATGACGTTATTGAAATTAATGAGTGAAATATACAGTATGGGCCACAAAAATGTTTCCGATTTTTCAAATACTTATAAATCTTTAGCCAATGAGCGATAAAACTGTATCTTCGTCTAATTGTATCTGCCTCTTATTGTACTATTAACAGGTTAAAACAATTTTGAACTGATGGACATAGTTTAAGAACAGGTAAGCAAAGAGTGAGGGTGATATTTATTGTCATTTCGCGAAGGTTATTCTTAGAGCTAACTCTGTGATTTTACTCATTAAAAGGCAGTGAATAAAAGGAAAAAATAGAATGGTAGACAATACAATAAAGGATGCTTACACTTCTTCCTTGACGGAAACTATTTGGAAATAGAACAACTTCAGTGACATTTATGATCTCATTAAAGTTTTCACTCTGAATATTCGTTCTTCGCTTGTTCATTGCATGGTTAAGGCACACTTCATACTTGCAGTTTTAAACACAGCGAAAAAAATGCTCATCATATATTGTGTCCACACTTGCATTCTTTATCGTTAAAGGAAAATCACATCAAATTTTTCTTTGAGCGATAAAAAACGCAAGTGTGAACATCTTTTCAGAAGACTTTTTTCCAGCGGCGTTAAAAACGTAAGTATGAAGGGGAAAATTATTGTTAAATTTGTAAAGTGAGAATGAATTAAGAGATGTGCCATTTGAACAGGAATGAGGTAGCAATGAGGTAGCAATGAGGTAGCAATGAGGTAGCAATGAGGCAGCAATGAGGTAGCAATGAGGTAGCAATGAGGTAGCAATGAGGTAGCAATGAGGTAGCAATGAGGCAGCAATGAGGTAGCAATGAGGTAGCAATGAGGTAGCAATGAGGTAGCAATGAGGTACCAATGAGGCAGCAATGAGGTAGCAATGAGGCAGCAATGAGGTAGCAATGAGGTACCAATGAGGTTGCAATGAGGCAGCAATGAGGTAGCAATGAGGTACCAATGAGGCAGCAATGAGGCAGCAATGAGGTAGTAATGAGGTAGCAATGAGGTAGCAATGAGGCAGCAATGAGGTAGCAATGAGGTACCAATGAGGCAGCAATGAGGCAGCAATGAGGTAGTAATGAGGTAGCAATGAGGCAGCAATGAGGCAGCAATGAGGTAGCAATGAGTTAGCAATGAGGCAGCAATTAGGTAGCAATGAGGTAGCAATGAGGCAGCAATGAGGTAGCAATGAGGCAGCAATGGTACATTTATATAATTGGTATGAAGAAATTGTCAGTCATTCTTTTTTATCTTATGGAAAAAATAGGAAACAATTTTGTGGCCCATACTGTATATGGATATTATTTTTACTTCTAATTATGTGAATAAAAATAGTTATTATATTTAGAATTTGAACGACTGTTTTTTTAGTGTAAATTGAATGAATGTTTCTTAAATATTATATTGTATTTGAAAAACTAGTAATCATTATATCTTTATTATCAATAATTTTAATTTCATATCCAGCAAAATTATTAATTTGGATCACGGTATAAAACGACATTTTATTAGGAAATTTGATTGCATCCGGTAGTCAATATAATATTTAATTGATATATCTAACCTGCTAATATTCAATAACATATCCCAGGCAAGAAGGATTTATTCCTGGGATATAATATCCCAGGAATAAATTTTCAGCTCTCGTCTCAATTTTTAAAAGTTCATTTAGGGTACGGTGCGAGTTATCGGACGATTTCACATCTTCGATCATATAAATAAACTATAAAATAATTATATTCTAACAGTTATTATAATTTTATTTAGTTTTTATACATGATCGAAACTGTGGAACTGTTCAATAACTCGAAACATACCCTGCATATAATATTCTTTTATTAAGCATTATTATCACATTAATATGAACACAAATGAGTACATATGTAATATGAAATTAATTTATTCTCCAATTTATATATTAATTCAAAATGACATTCAATAATTACAAAATATAATTAATATAAATCAAAATTATACCTTTTATTGAAACTATAAATTACTTCACTAGATCCACTTTTCAAATTAATAATTCAATAGAATTCCTTATAAATTAATATCGAATTAAATTATTCCACTAATTTCTATTCAGGCCAAGCATTTCATTCTTTATTTTCCCTATAATAAATAACTTTGAACTATAATGTATATTGTACAGACTATAGTATATTTAGTGTTGCTCTCTTTATCCATTAATATTATACACTATAATATACATTATATTGTGTGTGCTCACCAAATAGTCTCATTAACCTATGTACTAATTTCTATTTTTATGTGACAGAAAAAAGACAATTATTAGCCATTAAATAAATTCTTCATCTCCATGAAATATAATAGTGAAATATACAATTGCTTATGAAATATATATTACGCTTTTCTTCCTAACTCCTCATTCATTCTTCTGTCCCAGGCAAGAAATATTTGTTCCTGGGATATTAGGGAATAAATCCTTTTTGCCTGGGCTTCCATTCTCCTCTTCTTCTTTCCCTTTCTTCTCACCTCTTCCTTCTCACCTCTCCTTTTCTCCTCTACTTCTCTCCTCTCCTTCTCTCCTCTCCTTCTCTCCTCTCCTTCTCTCCCCTTCTATTCGTTCTTACTTCTATCTTCTTCTATTATGTTCTTCCTTTCTCCTTTTCCATTCTCCCCTTCTTCTCTCTCTTTCTTCTCATCTCTTCCTTTTCCTCCTGCACCTCTTCCTTTTCCTCCACTGCAGTCTAATTTCAGTTCTCACCAGTGCATTCAGACAGGATGTGCATTAACAGTTTTCTCTTTAATATCCCCCACCTCTCTATTAAATCATACCCACACACTGCTACAAAAAGTAATTCTTATTCACCTCTAATTATGTGAACCTTTATATAGGTAATGCTTTTAATATGTATAAACTATATTGATGGTAAATATAGCAATATTGCGTGTATACAATTTTAGATACATAAAGAAGAAGCATGCTTCCTTTTTATCAAACTTATTAGTTCATCCATTACATATTTAAAATATCATCTCAATATTAGTAATGATTTTGTAGTTATTTAACATGAAGATATCTAACCTTTACAAACCACTCAGCACACTTCAATCAAAGTGCTAATAATTAAGAGATATGAACTGAGAGCAAGCCAAGGAAGTTGGTATAAATCATAGGAATATATTAAGGTATTAGCTTTATGGGGCCTCATTAAGCAAGAGTTTTCAGGCCACTGAATCATCTCTGATGAGCTGTAAATTCAAAGGGATTTTTTTGTTCGAATTCTGTATCAAATGGAATCTTGTATTAATTTAGATTAATTAATAACTATAATAATTAATAACCTAATTGTAGAAATACTTCAAAGACTCGGTCATTGAAACATCAATCAATTATCCTTATTGATCTAATATATCAAATATGTAGTTATAAAATTATTTGAGATATCAATTTTCTTTATTTATCTGAAATATGAATTACCTTTATTTATCTGAACCTTTAATAATAATTTTATTTAATAATGTTTCATTATTGAAAAAGAGCATATGCAAGTATATGACAATAATATGAAAGTTTTCAAGTAGTAGTAAATTTTGCTACTTACTTTCAATATTTGATATCAGATACAAAATAATGTTAATGGGTTATTTGATTAAATAATGACAGAAAATTTACATCATATTTTTTTAACTAGCCTTGTAGGTCAATCGGTAATTTCCAAGGGTCAGATATTGGTTCATGACCTGTGATAACACTCACTTCCCGAGTACGGTGAGTGAGTTACGGATAATAGGACATTCTCTACGAATTAATGAATACAAAACAAATTTTCATTTCATCTATATGTAGATGATATCATTATAATTAATTTTGCAGACTGATAATGAATTAAAAACAAAGAGAATCAAAAAATACCCTGTAAGATTAAAAATCTACCAGTTTTTATTTTATCAACGTTTCATTGCTTACAAATTAACTGATGAATTGTGAATAGTCATCACAATAGAAGTAATTAGGAAGTGTTCATACTGTCAGTTTATGGGTGTAGACAGACATTATCTGTCTTCCCTTCTTCTTGGAAAAGATTTTTTAATATTTTGCTTTATATTTTATAGGAATTTTCTCTCTATTCGATAACATCATGAACTGACAATTCCTTATTCAGGCTAACAAATATCTTTATAAAGAAACAATTAATTTAAACACATGAAATGTAAAAAATCGATACATTATATTATCATTATCTGCTATTAACTTTAATTTATTTAACAGCTTTAATATAAATGAAAACTAAGCTGCATTGCATTATTATAAAGCAAATAGAAATATTATTGCTTATAAAAAAGTTCTTCAAATCAGAGGGAAAGTTATGGTTTCCTCCATCATAACTCTCTCTCTCTCTCTATCTTGGCGTTTGACGTCAGAGTCATGTGAAATTGATAATAATAATTAACAATTCTATTTCAGTTACAAAAATTAAGATGTTATCTTAAATAAATAGACAAAATGAAAACAAGTGCATTGACAATTTAGATAAATTGGTTTTTGAGATAAAAAAAGATGATGTTTATTTATAACTTCATTTTGTGAATTGTATCATTTTCCTTTGAAAACATTTCTCAATCATGTTTGAATCAACCTACATAGTTTGTATGCTAGATTTACTTGAACAAATTAGGTGCGCAAGAGCCCCGGTGATCTACAGTGTGCAAGAATCAACCCGATGCGCAATGGCGAAAGAATCACCCTTACATCGCTATTTATATTAACAACGTACAGTTTTGTATCACTTTTCGTGTGTTTATAATGGTTGCAATCAGTTGCCATACAATTGAAACTAGTGGCATAGATATTCTTAACGTATAACGTATTAGGAACTCTGAGACATAATCGCATATGTCAGCAAATACTGAGGCCTCATCCATATTGGGGCAATGCGCCCCTTACCCGACATACATGTTATTAATTTAGATCACTGAGCACAAGTCTTAACCCTCAACTAACGATAGGGACGAATTCGTCCTCTAACTTCTTATACTAGTCATCACTAGGGTTGTGACAATATGCTTTTAAAATCATTGATCCGGAAAATATTATAGACGGAGCATAAACAGTATTGAATCATTCTAAACTTGTGGTATAAAGTATCAGGTGCCATTTTTTTTATTTCGTCTATGATATTCTTAAGATCTATGATTTTAAAAGCATATTGTCACAACCATAGTCATCAATTTTAATCCTATTTAGGTTTTTCAAATAAATACAGTAAGTTATAAATATTGTAAACAGTAGATATAATTAATTATATTGGCATTCATACTTTTTATTGAGTCACAAATGTTTACAGAATTTCAAAGCAGTTCAATTTTGTTTACATTTCGATAGGTCTGTGACAATTCATGTTTGCATTCATTTGAAAAAGTCATCCGGAGACAATAAACCGGAAGGAAAGATTCTAGATTTTACATTAGTCGAAAAAATAAAAGTTATATTGTTGTTACCTATAATTATTATCGATAATGCAATGATTGTCTATCGATTCGTTGAGTTTAAATTATAAATTTTATATAAATTTAAAACAACTTTTTAAAATCCCACAAAGATATATGAAGAAAATTATGATATTTCACGATAAAATACCATTAATATTTACCGTACTGGACAGTAACAGACAATCTGCCTATTATAAATTTTCCAACAGGGATCAGACATATGAATAAAATTTTCGATCACATGAATAATTTTACAACAAAAGTTTTAGTATTATAATGTGATACCGTTAGAGCAAACAGAGAAGCAACAGGACTTTCCTGAATCTCACAACAGTTACTGTGATCACTGCTATACAAATCCTAGGTACAGTCACTGCTAAAGGTACAGTCAAACCTTTGTTCTTCCTATAGTAGTCGCGTTAAGAAGTGTCAATCTATGCTATAATAAGAACTGCATCCATCTGTCCGTTCGTTCCTTATGAAATAATAAACAGAACTGCATGCACTTCAAACGATAATACGTCTATAGGCAATAGTAGCAGCCCTATTTCTCGTGGTGATGGTAAGCTGGAGACTATTATAATAGGGCCGTAGGAGGGAAAGGAAGAGGTAATAGACTGCGGCCAGTCATCCGGAATGAATGGAATAAGGACACTCTCGATAAATTGCCTACCAGTTACATTATTATTTTAAACATTAATGTTCAGAGTATAGAAACCTTAGGATTAGTGCACAATTTATAAGAAGTGATTTAGTAATATCCTCTGTCTTAATTTGATAGTCATATTGTTTTTATTCAATTAAACTTTTAAAGTTCAAGATGACTAGTAGAATTATATCTGTTAAACAAAGTTCAACGGTGAAGAATGAAATTGATATCATCCATACCTCATGTAGCAGAAATACCAACCCCTCCGTTTGCACTTACAAAAGTAGTTCCAACTTTACAAATTTGTTAAAAGAAGAAAAAACACTTCAGAGGCTTCTGAAATTCAGAGCTTGATTGCTGATCTTCATTGACCAATTCATTTGGACTTTTTAGCAGAGTTTTGCAGCTCTGGCGTGAAAATCATTCCCTGGATTGAAGTGGAATCGAACACCTCTCAAAAAGATAGAGCAACCTATATTGGCAATAGTGAGTAATTAATAGAATTCGATATCAAGTTCAGACTTTTAGTACCTATGAAATGAAAAAAGTTCATTTTTAATTTAACAAAAGGATTAGATTCATGGGCCCCTTTCTCTGGGGTATGAATAATTATATTTCTATCCGTAAATAATGATGAAACCTGCCTTCTATGTCCATTACTGAGGTTAAAGTTGTATATTCAGATTTAGAGAGTGTTCAATTTAGACTTACTTGCACCCAATTTAGGCTGACCATGGAATCGACCAACGTGAACGAATATGACGCTCCATGCAATTTAGATATTATCGATACAATTGAATAACTTAAATTGACTCAAAATAGATATTCTGAAAATATTCTTTTATGTACGAGTTCATCCCTAGTGGAATACTATTTGTACATATTAGAATTACCTCAAAAAACAAACAACAATTATTCCCTTTATTAATTTATTTTTCCAGTGAAAAATATATTGTCGGCAGATCGTATACTTTATTAGTAGATTACGAAGAATAAATATCATATTTTATCGTTAAATATCATATCGTCGTGATTTTCCGTTGTCGAGAATGTCCGACGAAAGACTATGGATTGTAATTTGGGTAACGATTTCATTTTCGTCGAATAATATATTTTCATAGAAAATTTTCTTATAATCACTGATTTTAATCGTAGATCTAAAGCTGAAACTGTGTAAAGTCTTCATTCCAAGCAACGTTAGTTTGTCTTCAGTTCACAGTAAGTTATCACCTGATGATCTTTTTACAACTGCCTACACCCTCTCATTTCTCAACCACTTCTTTCTTTGCTATAAATCCAAGTTTTTGAGATATATTACTGCCTCTCTCTCCATCTTGTTTGGATTCCCCTGATGGTGGTCAATTAAAGACCTAAGCACAGCCATCTGCAGTAGTTCCTACCATTCATAACTGACCAAAAACTAGAAGAGAATCCACAGGAAACCGAAACTTCAGCATCTCCTCTACCTGTTAATCCTGAATGGAAACTGATAGACTCCACCAATTTTTTAACGAATTATAATTGATTTTCAATAAGCTCACTCTTCAGTAATAATTTAATTTTTCTCACAATAGAAATCGTAACTGCATAATATTGGGAATATTTCATAACTATGAGTGCTTGTAAAAACACATTTAAAACTTCAGAACTAATAAACCTTTCAAATAAAAGTTATAACGAATATATTATCTATACGGTTCGTATATTGAATATTTAATCTCATTCATAGAAGGCTATGCAGTATATACTCTATCTAAGGTTACTTTATTTACTACGTAATATATATGCATCCCTAGAGACCCCAAGTTACTTGGTATTAACTGCTATTCCTTTGACATATCATCTAAGAAGCTCTTGGCTAAAACTCTCGGTAGTTGTGTGAAGGTGAGGGGCCTGAGTGCCTCCATTAAATTGATCATTCATAAGAGCTTTGTTTTGAGGCCTATTGCATATGCAAACAGCAAACACCGAGCAGTTCCAGAGCTCTTCTCAATCGAGTTTATTCGCCAATTGTCTCTGAAATGCAAGTCCCCCGTTAATCTGCAGCCCTTTGAACAACACATCACACCATCATCCGTATTTTAGGTCACGAATCAGAGATTACTTAAACAAGATAGGGAATTAGAGAAGGTGATGCCTCACGTCGCCAGATCTGCATTTGCGATGAGGTGTCGATTAATATATGCATCGCCGCAAAAGCTCCGTTCATCTGCCGTGGATCAGACACAAGCTGTTTGGATGCGCAATATTATCTTTCCGTACATAAACTCATACACTTTAATCAATAAGAACGTGAATACTTGAAATATTTCTATTTCCAAACCGAGTGATGTCACTTTTCTTGTAATGTCTGTAGAGGAAGCTTAACACGTATTTTCTCATATCAAATCATTTTGTATGTGACTACAAATAAAGTTCCGTGCCAACTGAACCTATTGAAGAATAATTTGGTTTTCAAATGCTAAGGAAAACTATTACAGATCTGTCTTCGATAATAATATATCCAAAATACCAACTATGATAAGATTATTCTTTTAGGAAAACTTTTGCAAGCAAGCTTGCATGTTGAATAAGTGCAAGAGTGCATGTGATAATAATCGATGAAGGAAATTTCTAATATACATATACGAAAAATACATAATACATAAAATTGGAAATAACACATTTCCAATATTGATTGTTTGTTTTTCTTTTTACACTATTGTTTAAATACAGAAATTCGATACATTCCATTTTTGGAAGATGTATCAATTTTTTATTCAAATCGTGTTTATCAAATTTCAATTTGAAAACAATGAAAAATTTACAACCCAAAAAATATTTATCAGAAAAAGCTCAATTTTATTTTATCCTATCGTCACATCAGGTTATCATACAATCAAACCTGTTCAAAATTGGTGAAGTAAAAGTATAGACACTTTCTAAAATCATCAACCACAATAACAATCAAGGGTGTTTACTCTTCACGGATTGCAGCAACAGAATGACGGAGGGTTGTAAGTTTTCGTGCCACATTCGTTTAGAAGGAGATTCCCTAAGAAAAGAGTATCCTGTGTTTATTTTTTCACATATTGCGACATGTTGTTCGAAATATAATATAAATCTGTACGAGGTTTCAGAGTATGTTTTCAATAGTCCTCCAAACCTGCAATCCGATTATCAATTTTTTGGTTTAGAAAAAGGAAAATGTTTTCAAAATAATCATAGATTACAATCTTCATTATAAGAATCATTTTGATGAATAATATAATTATTATAATTAAATATGATATAGAGTTGTTTATTTTCAAGAGGATATGAAATGTAATAAATTAACCATCGTGCACCATAAACAATTTACTAGATAGCTTATGTGTAAAAGTAGAGTATAATTCTATTTATTTGTAATTGTAGTTAAAATGCCTGTCGGAAGATCCAGGATTTGATACCCGATTCTAAATTCGTACAATCTGAATAAAATGCTATTGCTTGTACTCTTTCCTCTGATAGTACATCATCACAGTGACTCTTTTCTCTGATAGTACATCATCACAGTGACTCTTTTCTCTGATAGTTCATCATCACAGTGACTCTTTTCTCTGATAGTACATCACCACAGTGACTCTTTTCTCTGATAGTACATCATCACAGTGACTCTTTTCTCTGATAGTACATCATCACAGTGACTCTTTTCTATGATAGTACATCATCACAGTGACTCTTTTCTCTGATAGTACATCATCACAGTGACTCTTTTCTCTGATAGTACATCATCACAGTGACTCTTTTCTCTGATAGTACATCATCACAGTGACTCTTTTCTCTGATAGTACATCATCACAGTGACTCTTTTCTCTGATAGTACATCATCACAGTGACTCTTTTCTCTGATAGTACATCATCACAGTGACTCTTTTCTCTGATAGTACATCATCACAGTGACTCTTTTCTATGATAGTACATCATCACAGTGACTCTTTTCTCTGATAGTACATCATCACAGTGACTCTTTTCTCTGATAGTACATCATCACAGTGACTCTTTTCTCTGATAGTACATCATCACAGTGACTCTTTTCTCTGATAGTACATCACCACAGTGACTCTTTTCTCTGATAGTACATCATCACAGTGACTCTTTTCTCTGATAGTACATCATCACAGTGACTCTTTTCTATGATAGTACATCATCACAGTGACTCTTTTCTCTGATAGTACATCATCACAGTGACTCTTTTCTCTGATAGTACATCATCACAGTGACTCTTTTCTCTGATAGTACATCATCACAGTGACTCTTTTCTCTGATAGTACATCATCACAGTGACTCTTTTCTCTGATAGTACATCATCACAGTGACTCTTTTCTCTGATAGTACATCATCACAGTGACTCTTTTCTCTGATAGTACATCACCACAGTGACTCTTTTCTCTGATAGTACATCATCACAGTGACTCTTTTCTCTGATAGTACATCATCACAGTGACTCTTTTCTATGATAGTACATCATCACAGTGACTCTTTTCTCTGATAGTACATCATCACAGTGACTCTTTTCTCTGATAGTACATCATCACAGTGACTCTTTTCTCTGATAGTACATCATCACAGTGACTCTTTTCTCTGATAGTACATCATCACAGTGACTCTTTTCTCTGATAGTACATCATCACAGTGACTCTTTTCTATGATAGTACATCACCACAGTGAATCTTTTCTCTGATAGTACATCATCACAGTGACTCTTTTCTCTGATAGTACATCATCACAGTGACTCTTTTCTCTGATAGTACATCATCACAGTGACTCTTTTCTCTGATAGTACATCATCACAGTGACTCTTTTCTATGATAGTACATCATCACAGTGACTCTTTTCTCTGATAGTACATCATCACAGTGACTCTTTTCTATGATAGTACATCATCACAGTGACTCTTTTCTATGATAGTACATCATCACAGTGACTCTTTTCTCTGATAGTACATCATCACAGTGACTCTTTTCTATGATAGTACATCATCACAGTGACTCTTTTCTCTGATAGTACATCATAACAGTGACTCTTTTCTCTGATAGTACATCATCACAGTGACTCTTTTCTCTGATAGTACATCATCACAGTGACTCTTTTCTCTGGTAGTACATCATCACAGTGACTCTTTTCTCTGATAGTACATCATCACAGTGACTCTTTTCTCTGGTAGTACATCATCACAGTGACTCTTTTCTCTGATAGTACATCATAACAGTGACTCTTTTCTCTGATAGTACATCATCACAGTGACTCTTTTCTCTGATAGTACATCATCACAGTGACTCTTTTCTCTGATAGTACATCATCACAGTGACTCTTTTCTCTGATAGTGCATCATCACAGTGACTCTTTTCTCTGATAGTACATCATCACAGTGACTCTTAACTCTGATAGTACATCATCACAGTGACTCTTTTCTCTGGTAGTACATCATCACAGTGACTCTTTTCTCTGATAGTACATCATCACAGTGACTCTTTTCTCTGGTAGTACATCATCACAGTGACTCTTTTCTCTGATAGTACATCATAACAGTGACTCTTTTCTCTGATAGTACATCATCACAGTGACTCGTTTCTCTGATAGTACATCATCACAGTGACTCTTTTCTCTGACAGTACATCATCACAGTGACTCTTTTCTCTGATAGTGCATCATCACAGTGACTCTTTTCTCTGATAGTACATCATCACAGTGACTCTTTTCTCTGATAGTACATCATCACAGTGACTCTTAACTCTGATAGTACATCATCACAGTGACTCTTTTCTCTGATAGTACATCATAACAGTGACTCTTTTCTCTGATAGTACAGCATCACAGTGACTCTTTTCTCTGATAGTACATCTTCACAGTGACTCTTTTCTCTGATAGTACATCATCACAGTGACTCTTTTCTCTGATAGTACATCATCACAGTGACTCTTT
>CANNZV010002695.1:0-16655 GCA_947561585.1 Caprella mutica | reverse complement strand
CACAGTGACTCTTTGCTCTGATAGTACATCATTAAAGTGACTCTTTTCTCTGATAGTACATCTTCACAGTGATCTAGTTCACTCCACACTAATTAAAGCACTCTATCCATTAATAATGGTATATTTTTACTTGTTTACCACAACAATATACAAGAGAATTGGCTGATATATTTTCTGCTGATGAATCGTAGCCGTGACGTGGCTGTGTGTGATTTTTTCTTGTGTGAATGTTCGTCACGATGTGGAGGGGACATTCCCCTGACACTGATAGACAAAAGCTTTCCAGTCTTTGCTGTGAAGATCCTCTTCATTTACTCAGAAGATACTTTGCCAAAAACTAGGAAACTCTGGCTATCTATAAATAACATATTCCTAAGATACAGAGATCAATTAGCTTCGTCAGGAATAGATCCCCTTGCCTCTAGTTCTTAACATGATTATCATGTATAAACATTAATATGCGATGGGGTGAAGTTTTAATTACAAGATACGAATTACACCCCAGATGAAAATTTTTGTAGGTTAAATTTGAAAAATACATTAAATTTTTTTTATTAAAATATATTCTATGTGGAGAGGAGAAAATACTCATGAAAAATTTATAATTTTCACTTTAACTCATATATTTTGTGTTGTTCAAATAATAACATAATGAAAATTTCATCAGTTACCTGGTAATTTAAACTTTAGCCTATCACATATCATAATGTCTATGTGTGATTATTTTGGAGGCAAGGGGTTCGATTCCCGATGAAGTAATGGAATCCTTTGTAGTATTTTCTCTCATTTATAGTCGCTTTTTTCATTCAAAGTGTCTAATGATTTCTTCAATGGAAATATGCTATAAAATTAAAACTTATAACGTATTCCGTGCAAGAAAAAAATATAATATGTACTGATATCATATATCGGTGACCGGTCCATTCGCCGAAAACAAATTCGCCGAAATACATTCGCCGCACGACATTCGCTGAACGACACTTACGCCGAAAAATATGATTATTTTAAAGGGTAGACAAATTTATCTCATATGTCCAGATGAAATTACATATAGATGAACTTACATATAACTATTCCTTTTATAAAATATTGACAATATGGAAAAATATGTTTGAGTACAAAAAGGAAGGTAATACAACAGATTTATTTCTATATCTTCGAGACATTCAATCTCAAAAATGAAAGATTCAGAGATACTTAATCCATTTATTCTAACATAAACTTTTAATTTTTTTAAAGGAGTTGCTGAACAAAATTGATTTCAAATTCCTTTTTGTACTCAAATATATCTCTCCATATTGTCAATATTTTTGAAAAGTAATAGTAAATGAATATTCTTAAAACCTAGGAATAAATCTGTGAAAATTCATTTTTTTTTGTAACTGATAATTGTACACAGAAAATTGGATTAATAAACTGACACAAATAATGCGGATAAAACATTATATGAGTTAATTAAAATAACGTTAATAATTATGTAATTAACCAATAATTATGTGGAATATTGTAAAGTAATTTATACACTTATATGTAAGTTCATCTATATGTAATTTCATCTGGACATATTATGAGATAAATTTGTTTACCTTTTTAAATAATCATATTTTCGACGAAAGTGTCGTTCGGCGAATGTGTTTTCGGCGAATTGACCTAGAACCCATATATCAAATAAATGAGCTGTTTTCCTTTAGCTTCTGAATAATAGATAAATTTCACTATTATAGTAAACTTTTATCAAAAGATTGTAGGTTATTTAACATTCGACGTTGAAGGTAGTTTTGAGGTTCAAGCTTTCGAATAGAAAGATGTCTATTCGAAAGATGTCTATTCGAAAGATGTCTATTCTAAAGATGTCTATTCGAAAGATGACTATTCTAAAGATGTCTATTCGAAAGATGACTATTCTAAAGATGTTTATTCTAAAGATGTCTATTTTAAAGACGTCTATTCTACAGATGTCTATTCTACAGATGTCTATTCTACAGATGTCTATTCTACAGATGTCTATTCGAAAGATGTCTATTCGAAAGATGTCTATTCGAAAGATGTCTATTCTACAGATGTCTATTCGAAAGATGACTATTCTAAAGATGTTTATTCTAAAGATGTCTATTTTAAAGACGTCTATTCTACAGATGTCTATTCGGAAGATGTCTATTCGGAAGATGTCTATTCTACAGATGTCTATTCTACAGATGTCTATTCGAAAGATGTCTATTCGAAAGATGTCTATTCGAAAGATGTCTATTCGAAAGATGTCTATTCAAAAGATGTCTATTCTAAAGATGTATATTCTAAAGTCGTATTCGCACGTTTCGTTACTTTATGACCAATGGTTGTATGTTGGATACCGTCTTTCTATTTAAGCTATATATCCTAAAGTTTATTAATATTAATTAACAATCTATTTGATATTGAAATATAAGACGAAGAATTATAAAATTTGTTACTATCTTAGCTATTGCTTACTCCATTAATTCTCTAGAATATTTTTACTTTCCTTACTTTCTGTTACAAAATTAAGTGTGTTTTATTGTTTTTAGGTGTCTCCTTGTTTCTAGGTATGTTCTCTATTCCTATGCGTTATTTGTTGCTAAACGTGTGTCCTCTTGATCCATATGTGTGTCCTCTTGATACATATGTGTGTCCTGATGATCCTAAGTGTGTCTTGTTGATCAAAAATGTGTCCTGTTGATCCTATGTGTTGTGTGTCCTGTTGATCCTAAGTGTGTCCTGTTGATCCTAAGTGTTTCTTGTATATCCTAAGTGTGTCCTATTGATTCTAAGTGTGTCCTATTGATCTTAAGTGTGTCCCATTGATCCTAAGTGTGTCCTGTTGATACTATGGATTCCTGATGAACCTAAGTGTGTCATGATGATCCTAAGTGTGTCCCATTGATCCTAAGTGTGTCCTGTTGATACTATGGATGTCCTGATGAACCTAAGTGTGTCTTGATGATCCTAAGTGTGTGCTGATGATCCTAAGTGTATCCTGATGATCCTCAGTGTGTCCTGATAATCCTAAGTATGTCCTTATGATCCTAAGTGTGTCATTATGATCCTACGTGTATCATTATGTTCCTAATTATGTTCCAATCGCACCTCTACAGTCAGTTAGAAATAGGATCATCAGGACACACTTAGGATAATCAGGACACACTTAGGATCATCAAGACACATTTAGGAACATAATGATACACTTAGGATCATCAAGACACACTCAGGATCATTAGGATACACGTAGGATCATCAGGACACACTTAGGTTCACCAGGACACATTTAGGATCATCATGACACACTTAGGAACATAATGATACACTTAGGATCATAAGGACACACTTAGGATCATCAGGACACACTGAGGATCATCAGGACAAACTTAGGATCATCAGGACACACTTAGGATCATCAGCACACACTTAGGATCATCAAGACAAACTTAGGAATCAGCACACACTTAGGATCATCAGGACACCAATAGTTTCAATTGGACATACTTAAGATCAATGGGACACACTTAAGATCAATAGGACACACTTAGAATCAATAATAGGACACACTTAGGATATACAAGAAACACTTAGGATCATCAGGACACCCATAGTTTCAACTGGACACACTTAGGATCAATGGGACACACTTAAGATCAATAGGACACACTTAGAATCAACAGGACACACTTAGGATATACAAGAAACACTTAGGATCAACAGGACACACTTAGGATCAACAGGACACACAACACATAGGATCAACAGGACACATTTTTGATCAACAAGACACACTTAGGATCATCAGGACACACATATGTATCAAGAGGACACACATATGGATCAAGAGGACACACGTTTAGCAACAAATAACGCATAGGAATAGAAAACATACCTAGAAACAAGGAGACACCTAAAAACAATTTAACACACTTAATTTTGTAACAGAAAGTAAGGAAAGTAGAAATATTCTAGAGAATTAATGGAGTAAGCAATAGCTAAGATAGTAACAAATTTTATAATTCTTCGTCTTATATTTCAATATCAAATAGATTGTTAATTAATATTAATAAACTTTAGGATATATAGCTTAAATAGAAAGACGGTATCCAACATACAACCATTGGTCATAAAATTCATTGTCAGGTCCAGGTTTTTCCACCCTTCTCCTGATGATGAATAGAAATCTTTCCATTCGAAAGCTTGATATCTGAAAAAAAAAAATCTTCAACGCAGAGTTTAAATAACCTCTAAAACTTTGTTTTTTTTTATCTGTATTATTATCATCTATAACTATGCGTTTCCATTATTTTGGATTCAGGTAATATACAAAAATAAATTGTTAATGTATAATTATAATTCATAAATTACAACAATAGTTTTACATTTATAGCTATTGCTTTTCAACTTTCTCCCACTAATTATGAATTATTATCATTAGCAATGTGCCACAACAAGTATTATTAAAATCTACTGAGTATATTCCTACTTTCTAAGTTTTCTCTCTCTTCGATAATCTCTGAGGGAAGCCGTAGCCACAAACTTTGAAAGTATTATCTACACGCTTCCGGACACAGTGTGCTTTATGTCTGCTGTATTTGTGCAGTCACAGGAATGCTCTATTATAGGCAGAATAATATAATTGAAATATATCAAAGTACATGTATTTAATTGTAAATCTTAATTAAATGTGATTTTACATAAAACTGTTCTTTTTTAATGAAGATACATATCAAATTAATTCTAGTTTTTAATGAAAAATATATATTTATAAAAAACACATTAGTTCCAATACAAATTTTCTAAAATTCCTTTACATAAATATAAACAATTTACTCTAAAATATGCCATAAAAAGCTCATAAAAAGCTTTAAATACAATAATTTAAGTGACTTTATATTAATAAATCGAGTGAAAAGCTTTCCCAAAGTGATATCGGAAGTAACGGTCATTAGAAATATATTTTATTTACTTTCCTTGCCTTTCTATGGGAACAGAAATGAAATATTATTCTTTCAGTTTATTTTATGTTGGAGAAACAGCAATGTAAGATTATTGTTTCGTTGTTACAAATATACAATAAGTGATATTTATATAATATTGGTATAAAATTATCATTGTTCATTATCTTAATGACACTAATTTCTTGTATATAATAAAGATGAAAATAATTTGTAATCACATATAAAATGATGATACAATAAGTGTATACATTGAATTAGTACACACGAGGGTGAATCTAAAAATATTTCCAATATTAGTTTCAATATTAATAATTTATTGTATGTAAATTACATAAAAGTGAAAAAAACGGTACAAACCAATCGGAAATTTTTTAATTCGCAGATAGTCAAATATTATCAAATACATTAAATGTATATAAAATATCTCGTTATTTTAAATTTTATCGTCAGGATTTTTTGCCTGGAATATCTGGCGAAAGGGTATATGACGAAACCAATACGACAGCCGATATGACACAGTAGCTGATATGACACAGTAGCTGATATGACACAGTAGCCAATATGACACAGTTGCCGATATGACACAGTAGCCGATATGACACAGTAGCCGATATGACACAGTAGCCGATATGACACAGTAGCTGATATGACACAGTAACCGATATGACACAGTAGCTGATATGACACAGTAACCGATATGACACAGTAGCTGATATGACACAGTAGCTGATATGACACAGTAGCTGATATGACACAGTAGCTGATATGACCTAGTAGCCAATATGACACAGTAGCCGATATGACACAGTAGCCAATATGACACAGTAGCTGATATGACACAGTAACCGATATGACACAGTAGCTGATATGACACAGTAACCGATATGACACAGTAGCTGATATGACACAGTAGCTGATATGACACAGTAGCCGATATGACACAGTAGCCGATATGACACAGAAACCGATATGACACAGTGACCGATATGACACAGTAGCTGATATGACACAGTAACCGATATGACACAATAGCTGATATGACACAGTTGCTGATATGACACAGTAGCTGATATGACACAGTAACCGATATGACACAGCAGCTGAAATGACACAGTAACCGATATGACACAGTAGCCGATATGACACAGTAGCTGATATGACACAGTAGCTGATATGACACAGTAACCGATATGACACAGTAGCCGATATGACACAGTAACCAATATGACACAGTAACCGATATGACCCAGTAGCTGATATGACACAGTAACCGATATGACACAGTAGCTGATATGACACAGTAGCTGATATGACACAGTAGCTGATATGACACAGTAGCTGATATGACACAGTAACCGATATGACACAGCAGCTGATATGACACAGTAGCCAATATGACACAGTAACCGATATGACACAGTAGCCAATATGACACAGTAGCTGATATGACACAGTAGCTGATATGACACAGTAGCTGATATGACACAGTAACCGATATGACACAGTAGCCGATATGACACAGTAACCGATATGACACAGTAACCGATATGACACAGTGGCTGATATGACACAGTAGCTGATATGACACAGTAACCGATATGACACAGCAGCTGATATGACACAGTAGCCGATATGACAAAGTAACCGATATGACACAGTAGCTGATATGACACAGTAGCTTATATGACACAGTAGCCGATATGACACAGTAACCGATATGACACAGTAGCTGATATGACACAGTAACCGATATGACACAGTAGCTGATATGACACAAAAACTGATATGACACAGTAGCCGATATGACACAGTAGCTGATATGACACAGTAGCTGATATGACACAGTAGCTGATATGACACAGTAGCTGATATGACACAGTAGCTGATATGACCTAGTAGCCAATATGACACAGTAGCCGATATGACACAGTAACCGATATGACACAGTAGCTGATATGACACAGTAACCGATATGACACAGTAGCTGATATGACACAAAAACTGATATGACACAGTAGCCGATATGACACAGTAGCTGATATGACACAGTAGCTGATATGACACAGTAGCTGATATGACACAGTAGCTGATATGACACAGTAGCTGATATGACCTAGTAGCCAATATGACACAGTAGCCGATATGACACAGTAGCCGATATGACACAGTAGCTGATATGACACAGTAGCTTATATGACACAGTAGCCGATATGACACAGTAACCGATATGACACAGTAGCTGATATGACACAGTAACCGATATGACACAGTAGCTGATATGACACAAAAGCTAATATGACACAGTAGCCTATATGACACAGTAGCTGATATGACACAGTAGCTGATATGACACAGTAGCTGATATGACACAGTAGCTGATATGACCTAGTAGCCAATATGACACAGTAGCCGATATGAAACAGTAGCCGATATGACACAGTAGCCGATATGACACAATAGCCGTTATGACACAGTAGCTGATATGACACAGTAGCCGATATGACACAGTAGCCATCATGACACAGTAGCTGATATGACACAGTAGCTGATATGACACAGTAGCCGATATGTTACAGTAGCTGATATGACACAGTAGCCGATATGACACAGTAGCTGATATGACACAGTAGCTGATATGACACAGTAGCCAATATGACATAGTAGCCGATATGACACAGTAGCCATCATGACACAGTAGCTGATATGACACAGTAACCGATATGACACAGCAGCTGATATGACACAGCAGCTGATATGACACAGTAGCCGATATGACACAGTAGCTGATATGACACAGTAGCTGATATGACACAGTAGCTGATATGACACAATAGCTGATATGACATAGTAGCCGATATGACACAGTAGCCATCATGACACAGTAGCCATCATGACACAGTAGCTGATATGACACAGTAACCGATATGACACAGCAGCTGATATGACACAGCAGCTGATATGACACAGTAGCCGATATGACACAGTAACCGATATGACACAGTAGCCGATATGACACAGTAGCTGATATGACACAGTAGCTGATATGACACAGTAGCTGATATGACACAGTAACCGATATGACACAGTAGCCGATATGACACAGTGGCTGATATGACACAGTAGCTGATATGACACAGTAGCCGATATGACACCGCAGCTGATATGACACAGTAGCCGATATGACACAGTAACCGATATGACACAGTAGCCGATATGACACAGTAGCTGATATGACACAGTAGCTGATATGACACAGTAGCCGATATGACACAGTAACCGATATGACACAGTAGCTGATATGACACAGTAACCGATATGACACAGTAGCTGATATGACACAAAAGCTGATATGACACAGTAGCCGATATGACACAGTAGCTGATATGACACAGTAGCTGATATGACACAGTAACCAATATGACACAGTAACCGATATGACCCAGTAGCTGATATGACACAGTAACCGATATGACACAGTAGCTAATATGACACAGTAGCTGATATGACACAGTAGCTGATACGACACAGTAGCTGATATGACACAGTAACCGATATGACACAGCAGCTGATATGACACAGTAGCCAATATGACACAGTAACCGATATGACACAGTAGCCAATATGACACAGTAGCTGATATGACACAGTAGCTGATATGACACAGTAGCTGATATGACACAGTAACCGATATGACACAGTAGCCGATATGACACAGTAACCGATATGACACAGTAACCGATATGACACAGTGGCTGATATGACACAGTAGCTGATATGACACAGTAACCGATATGACACAGCAGCTGATATGACACAGTAGCCGATATGACAAAGTAACCGATATGACACAGTAGCTGATATGACACAGTAGCTTATATGACACAGTAGCCGATATGACACAGTAACCGATATGACACAGTAGCTGATATGACACAGTAACCGATATGACACAGTAGCTGATATGACACAAAAACTGATATGACACAGTAGCCGATATGACACAGTAGCTGATATGACACAGTAGCTGATATGACACAGTAGCTGATATGACACAGTAGCTGATATGACACAGTAGCTGATAGTACCTAGTAGCCAATATGACACAGTAGCCGATATGACACAGTAACCGATATGACACAGTAGCTGATATGACACAGTAACCGATATGACACAGTAGCTGATATGACACAAAAACTGATATGACACAGTAGCCGATATGACACAGTAGCTGATATGACACAGTAGCTGATATGACACAGTAGCTGATATGACACAGTAGCTGATATGACACAGTAGCTGATATGACCTAGTAGCCAATATGACACAGTAGCCGATATGACACAGTAGCCGATATGACACAGTAGCTGATATGACACAGTAGCTTATATGACACAGTAGCCGATATGACACAGTAACCGATATGACACAGTAGCTGATATGACACAGTAACCGATATGACACAGTAGCTGATATGACACAAAAGCTAATATGACACAGTAGCCTATATGACACAGTAGCTGATATGACACAGTAGCCATCATGACACAGTAGCCATCATGACACAGTAGCTGATATGACACAGTAACCGATATGACACAGCAGCTGATATGACACAGCAGCTGATATGACACAGTAGCCGATATGACACAGTAACCGATATGACACAGTAGCCGATATGACACAGTAGCTGATATGACACAGTAGCTGATATGACACAGTAGCTGATATGACACAGTAACCGATATGACACAGTAGCCGATATGACACAGTGGCTGATATGACACAGTAACCGATATGACACCGCAGCTGATATGACACAGTAGCCGATATGACACAGTAACCGATATGACACAGTAGCCGATATGACACAGTAGCTGATATGACACAGTAGCTGATATGACACAGTAGCCGATATGACACAGTAACCGATATGACACAGTAGCTGATATGACACAGTAACCGATATGACACAGTAGCTGATATGACACAAAAGCTGATATGACACAGTAGCCGATATGACACAGTAGCTGATATGACACAGTAGCTGATATGACACAGTAGCTGATATGACACAGTAGCTGATATGACCTAGTAGCCAATATGACACAATAGCCGATATGACACAATAGCCGATATGACACAGTAGCCGATATGACACAGTAGCCGATATGACACAGTAGCTGATATGACACAGTAGCTGATATGACACAGTAGCCAATATGACACAGTAGCCCATATAACACAGTTGCTGATATGACACAGTAGCTGATATGACACAGTAGCTTATATGACACAGTAGCCGATATGACACAGTAGCCATCATGACACAGTAGCTGATATGACACAGTAGCTGATATGACACAGTAGCTGATATGACCTAGTAGCCAATATGACACAGTAGCTGATATGACACAGTAGCCGATATGACTTAGTAGCCGATATGACACAGTAGCCGATATGACACAGTAGCCGATATGACACAGTAGCTGATATGACACAGTAGCTGATATGACACAGTAGCCAATATGACACAGTAGCCCATATAACACAGTTGCTGATATGACACAGTAGCTGATATGACACAGTAGCCAATATGACACAGTAGCCGATATGACACAGTAGCTGATATGTTACAGTAGCTGATATGACACAGTTGCCGATAATATGACACAGTAGCTGATATGACACAGTAGCTGATATGACACAGTAGCCGATATGACACAGTAGCTGATATGACACAGTAGTCGATATGACACAGTAGCTATCATGACACAGTAGCCGATATGACACAGTAACCGATATGACACAGTAGCTGATATGACACAGTAGCTGATGTGATACAGTAGCCGATATGACACAGTAGCTGATATGACACATTAGCTGATATGACACAGTAGCTGATATGACACAGTAGCTGATATGACACAGTAGCTGATATGACACAGTAGCTGATATGACACAGTAGCTGATATGACACAGCAACCGTTAGTCAGTTATAAAAAGGTGTTAAGTTTCCCTTAGGAGGTGGCTATAGGAGGATCTTTTATTCCCCTTTAATGACAAGGTATTGACTGGTAAGATCCTTACTATTTTCCCATGCACTTCCTATTGAAAATATACGAATCTTTTTGTAACTTGCTATCAACTATACTGTGCTATATTGACTATTGTGTATTTACCCTGTAATTATTTCATTACTAATGAGATACAATGAGTTCTGCCATACTTATGATAGACAATAAAGTCCTGTTCATATATCACGATTATCACTGTAATTATCTTACACCATTGTGTCTGTAGGCCATTCACTAAGACCCAAATGGATTTTAAATCCTAAGTCTCACTTGTCCATCATTCGAAAACAAAAGCTGAAACCCAAACGTGAATATCATTTGGCCCAAAATTTGGTCATTTTGGCAATCCAGACGACGATTTCGATTGAAAGGAAGATCAATTGAATGAACTGCAGCTTATGAAATGAAAACCATTTTGTAAAATGAGTATCACATGTTTAGGTAATTATCTAGAAAAATGAACTTTAGAAAGTTGAAGAAAATTAATTATTAAATTAGTCATACTTGATATATCATGAAAAAAATTCACACACAGTGAACACAATGTCAAACATATAGTGAACACAATGTCAAACATATAGTTGACACAATGTCAAACATATAGTTGACACAATGTCAAACATATAGTGGACACAATGTCAAACATATAGTGGACACAATGTCAAACATATAGTGGACACAATGTCAAACATATAGTGGACACAATGTCAAACATATAGTGGACACAATGTCAAACATATAGTGGACACAATGTCAAACATATAGTGGACACAATGTCAAACATATAGTGGACACAATGTCAAACATATAGTGGACACAATGTCAAACATATAGTGGACACAATGTCAAACATATAGTGGACACAATGTCAAACATATAGTGGACACAATGTCAAACATATAGTGGACACAATGTCAAACATATAGTGGACACAATGTCAAACATATAGTGGACACAATGTCAAACATATAGTGGACACAATGTCAAACATATAGTGAACACAATGTCAAACATATAGTGGACACAATGTCAAACATATAGTGGACACAATGTCAAACATATAGTGGACACAATTTTAAACATATAGTGGACACAATGTCAAACATATAGTGAACACAATGTCAAACATATAGTGGACACAATGTCAAACATATAGTGAACACAATGTCAAACATATAGTGAACACAATGTCAAACATATAGTGAGCACAATGTCAAACATATAGTGGACACAATGTCAAACATATAGTGGACAAAATGTCAAACATATAGTTGACACAATGTCAAACATATAGTTGACACAATGTCATACATTAAGGACACAATGTCAAACATATAGTGAACACAATGTCAAACATATAGTGGACACAATGTCAAACATATAGTGGACACAATGTCAAACATATAGTGAACACAATGTCAAACATATAGTGAACACAATGTCAAACATATAGTGAGCACAATGTCAAACATATAGTGGACACAATGTCAAACATATAGTGGACAAAATGTCAAACATATAGTTGACACAATGTCAAACATATAGTTGACACAATGTCATACATTAAGGACACAATGTCAAACATATAGTGAACACAATGTCAAACATATAGTGAACACAATGTCAAACATATAGTGGACACAATGTCAAACATATAGTGAACACAATGTCAAAAATATAGTGAACAAAATGTCAAACATATAGTTGACACAATGTCATACATTAAGGACACAATGTCAAACATATAGTGAACACAATGTCAAACATATAGTGGACACAATGTCAAACATATAGTGAACACAATGTCAAACATATAGTGGACACAATGTCAAACATATAGTGGACAAAATGTCATACATTAAGGACACAATGTCAAACATATAGTGAACACAATGTCAAACATATAGTGAACACAATGTCAAACATATAGTGAACACAATGTCAAACATATAGTGAACACAATGTCAAACATATAGTGGACACAAAGTCAAACATATAGTGGACACAATGTCAAACATATAGTGGACACAATGTCAAACATATAGTGAACACAATGTCAAACATATAGTGAACACAATGTCAAACATTAAGGACACAATGTCAAACATATAGTGAACACAATGTCATACATTAAGGACACAATGTCAAACATATAGTGAACACAATGTCAAACATATAGTGAACACAATGTCATACATTAAGGACACAATGTAAACATATAGTGAACACAATGTCAAACATATAGTGAACGCAATGTCATACATTAAGGACACAATGTCAAACATATAGTGAACACAATGTCAAACATATAGTGAACACAATGTCAAACATATAGTGAACACAATGTCAAACATATAGTGAACACAATGTCATACATTAAGGACACAATGTCAAACATATAGTGAACACAATGTCAAACATATAGTGGACACAATGTCAAACATATAGTGGACACAATGTCAAACATATAGTGGACACAATGTCAAACATATAGTGGACACAATGTCAAACATATAGTGGACACAATTTTAAACATATACCCTGCAAACATTTCCACATGTATACCATGTGGTTATGTCCACATTATAACAATATGGTTACAATGTTGATTTTTGGAACCTTGGACGATATGTTATACATGTGGTTTTGCCACATGTATAACATATGGAATACACATGTTAACCATAACAAAACCACATAACAGTACCATGTGTAACACATATCTGTACCATGTGTAGCACATATCTGTACCATATGTTACCCATATCAATACCATATGTTACCCATATCAATACCATATGTTACCCATATCTGTACCATATGTTACCCATATCAATACCATATATTACCCATATCAATACCATATGTTACCCATATCTGTACCATATGTTACCCATATCAATACCATATGTTACCCATATCAATACCATATGTTACCCATATCTGTACCATATGTTACCCATATCAATACCACATGTTACCCATATCAATACCATATGTTACCCATATCAATACCATATGTTACCCATATCAATACCATATGTTACCCATATCTGTACCATATGTTACCCATATCAATACCACATGTTACCCATATCTGTACCATATGTTACCCATATCTGTACCATATATTACCCATATCAATACCATATGTTACCCATATCTGTACCATATGTTACCCATATCAATACCATATGTTATCCATATCTGTACCATATGTTACCCATATCAGTACCATATGTTATCCATATCTGTACCATATGTTACCCATATCAATACCATATGTTATCCATATCAGTACCATGTGTTACCCATATCTGTACCATATGTTACCCATATCAATACCATATGTTACCCATATCTGTACCATATGTTACCCATATCAGTACCATATGTTACCCATATCAATACCATGTGAAACACATATCAGTACCATGTGTAACACACATCAGTACAATGTGTCAAGAAATCAAAAAGATCATACTAATTTTATTGCCATTTCTTACTTTACTGTATATAGTGTATATGTAATTCGCCTATATATTATTTAGTTTAATGTTACATATTGTTATATACAAATTAAATTGGAAGAAATGGGGAAAGAAATGAAGAGGTGTTTCCGGAATCGAACTAGGGTCCCTGTAGTTTGCTGTTGTTTTGAGTCTGGGACATATCCACTGAGCCATCCTGGACATGATAGAAGTAGCTTTTAGAAGTTATAATTAATAAATTTATATTCACTTTAGATGATTTACTTCACTTTAGAGCATGGGTGGGCACATGTTGTGTTTTTCATTGCCGAAATATGGAATAACATTGCAGTTACCATTTTCTTTTCGTTTCTTAAATTGCAGGGGATACTGAGTAATTAAAATGAGAGTAGGGGAGATAGATTTTATTGAGGTACGTACAATCGTACATATTTGGATCATAAATATTTGTAGTATATTAATTATTTGAATTAAAAGCAATTATTAAATGATACATAATTATACTTTTCTTTTTTCACAATGAAAACAAAAATAAGTTGTTTTGCATTCAAGTAATAAAAAATTTAATAACTAATTCATAAAATCACAGGATAAATGACAATTGCTTCCCAACTTATTAAAAAAAGAAAATAAAAATTATTGCACAAATTCTTACCAGTGTAAGGGTACCAAAATACCTTATTAACGTATAAAATTAACTAACAAAGTATCAAGGTAATTATAAATATTCTGTTCTTCAATTATCTTACCATCCTCTTTTATATTATATATCCTTGTAATTTATAAAGCAGTCAGGGCTAAATACTCTAAATTTTCTTTGGAAGAAAATAAAGCACCTTTTCCCTGGTGGGCACGAGTGCTGCTCTGAGAGCTAAAATAGCAATGAGTGCTGCATTTGGCCACCCTTGCTGTAGAGTGTAGAGGATATAAGAGTTGTATAGAAAACTAGCATTACCATGGCAGACTACATAAAATATTTTCTTTCTTTTCAAATATATTCATTATTCAGTGTATTTAATTTCTCAGTACTCTAAATATCAGAACGGATCACACTACACATGACTTCATTAAAGAAAATTTATACTGGAAGAACTTTCATGGAATACAACTAATTTACTATATAGATATTCATAGAAAACAAGGCAATTTGTGGCAAACTAAACTAAATATTTTGACTATAAAAGTTAGTTCGCTAAACAGGGTTCTACTAAACAGGATGGTTCACTATACAGGAGTTGACTATAGTGGAGTTCTACTGTAATTATATGTACAATGAGTAGATTGATTGCCCTCTTTCACATAATTGTATTTAGAGTTCAAAAGTAACAGAAGTTAACCATGTGTAATTTACCAAATTACAACCACATGCCAATTACAATTTCAATAACAGATGTTAACCATATGTAATTTACCACATTAAAACCACATGCCAATTACCATTTCAATAATAGATGTTAACCATGTATAATTTACCACATTAAAACCACATGTCAATTACCATTTCAATAACAGATGTTAACCATGAGTAATTTACCACATTAAAACCACATGTCAATTACCATTTCAATAACAGATGTTAACCATGAGTAATTTACGACATTAAAACCACATGTCAATTACCATTTCAATAACAGATGTTAACCATGTGAAATTTACCACATTGAAACCACTTGTCGATTACCATTTCAATAACAGATGTTAACCATGTGAAATTTACCACATTGAAACCACATGTCAATTACCATTTCAATAACAGATGTTAACCATGAGTAATTTACCACATTAAAACCACATGTCAATTACCATTTCAATAACAGATGTTAACCATGTGAAATTTACCACATTGAAACCACATGTCAATTACCATTTTAATAACAGATGTTAACCATGTGTAATTTACCACATTAAAACCACATGTCGATTACCATTTCAATAACAGATGTTAACCATGTGTAATTTACAACATTGAAACCACATGTCAATTACCATTTCAATAACAGATGTTATCCATGTGTAATTTACCACATTGAAACCACATGTCAATTACCATTTCAATAACAGATGTTAACTATGTGTAATTTACCACATTAAAACCATATGTCAATTACCATTTCAATAACAGATGTTATCCATGT
>CANNZV010002694.1:152098-239833 GCA_947561585.1 Caprella mutica | reverse complement strand
CATAATTTATTAAAATGAGAGTGTCTGCATTTTAGTATTCACTAAAATTTTGTTTCTAAAAAAAATTCACGGGTATTGTTTATTGTAACTGGATGGTTCTCGTACTGTTAAGACGTGTTGTGTCCTGCCTCCTGTGAAATAAATATTGAAGATATGGTGAATTCCCGTAACAATATGAAGTGAAATCATTAGGTATTGAGGTGACTAATAGATATAAGGCAATATTGTGAAAAAAAAAAAGTTGTTGGTGTAGAGCTGAACAGTGAAGCTGGTTTGTTTGTGGAAGATAAAAATCAGGGAACCAGGATGAGTTCCCTGGCACGGACACCCACAAAGAAAGAAAAGAAAAAGGAGCAAGAAAAAGGAACGGAAGGATGGAATGTGGCACGGGGAAGAAAGGGACGCGATGAAAGCGAGGAAATGATGAAGGTATGGGAGAATGTGGAGATATGTGGGGAATGTGAAAGGAGAGTCAACAGTGGAGAAGATGGAATGGTATGTGACCTCTGCAAAAGATGGTTTCATGCAGAATGTGGGAAACTGACGAAGAAGGAATATGAAATGCTGAACAAAATGGAAGACAAAGTTAAATGGTACTGTGGCAAGTGCAATGATAAAGTAAATAAACTAACAGAAGAAAATGGGAAAATCAAGAAAAGAATGGAAGAGTGTGAGAAGGAGAATAGGAGTTTGAAAAAGGAGAATGAGATGCTAAAGAAAAGAGTGGAGGGAATTGAAAACAGGATTGGGATACTGGAAGGAGAATGTGAAGGTAAAATGGAAGATGAAATGAAGAAAATGAGCAAGGAAATGGAAAATCAGATGAGTTTGGCATTTGATAAAATGAAGAATACTTGGATGGAAAAATTTGAAAACATGAAACTAGAAAAGGAAGAGATTAAAGCTACTATAGTTAAGGTGAAGAATAGGATGGATAAAATGGATGAGGAGACAAAGGAGAGGATGAGGAAAACAAAGAGAGAAGTAGAAACTGAAATGGCAGTTAGACTGAAAGAAATGGAGAGAGAATTCAATGAGAAACAGAAAGCAGAAATGGAGGGCATGAAGGGGGACATGGAAAATGTGAGGAAGCTTGGAGAGAAAATTGGAGAGGGAGACAACAAAGAAAGAATGAGACAGATGGAGAATATGAAAAAGGAAATTGTAATGGAAGGGATGAATGAGATAAAAAAGAAAAGCGCACAGGAAGGAAAACAAGTTGAAGCTATGTGTGTGAAAATTGAAGATATGGAAAGAGAGAGACGAAAGAAAAACATTATCATATTCAACCTGATAGAATCGGAAAAGGAGGAAGCAGAGCAAAGGTACGGCGAGGATTTGAAGATGTGTGGAGAGATTTTCTCGGAGGAGATGGGTATTCAGGACATGAGAGTGGAAAAGGTGATAAGAATTGGAAAGAAAAATGATATCAATAGACCACTGCTTGTGAAACTCGGAAGTGAGGATGAGAAAAAATGGGCCTTAAGTAATGCAAAGAAACTGAGGAATTCTGAGAAATTTGAAAGGGTATACCTGGCGAGAGACATGACAGAAGAGGAAAGGAGAAAAGATAGACAACTGAGAGAGGAATTGAGAGATCGGAGGCAAAGAGAGGGAGAATCTAGTTTTATAATCAGGCGAGGAAAAATTATAAAGATTGATAGAGGAGAGCAAGTCCAGAGAAATAGAGGAGACTCACAAGAGCACAGACATAAAATAACAACAGGTGGAAATGGAGGAGGAACAGATCAAAGACAAAATGTGACAGATGGTGGAAACAGAGGGGGAGCAGTGTGGAGGCGAGGTGCTAGTGGGGGTGGAAGTAGAGGAAGAGCAGACCGGAGGGAGAGTGTGATGGAAGGTAGAAATTTTTGAAGAGAGGAGATGGGGAAGAGAAGAGAGGTACGAGAGGGGAGTTCAAGGCTAAAATAATGAATATACAAGGATTAACAAATGAGAAGTACACAGAAGTATATGGACTATTGGAAGACAGAACAGTTGTATGCCTTACAGAAACGCAGAAGAAAGTTGATAACATCAGAGTGGGGCAACAAGTGGAGGTGATAAGCAGTATGAGGAAGATGGAGGAGAAGAAGGGAGGAGGCATAATGGTCCTGTATGAGGAAAATAGTGGTATATTTCTGGAGAAGACAGAGGAAGAGTATGCTGACTGCATGGTGATTGAGGGAAGGATGGGGAAGGAGAAAATAAACCTTGTAATAGTATATTTAGGAACTGGAGGTGAGAGAGTGGTGTTGCAGAGAAACAGAGAGATGCTCCAGTACATTAAAAGGAAGGTGGAGGATGCAGATGGAAGAAGAGAGATGATACTGGTGGTAGGGGACTTCAACGGGCATCTGGGATACATAGGATATCAACAGGAGAACGAGAATGGAAAGGAGATCAATAGGTTTATTGAGGAGACTGGCTTGCTGCTGATGAATATAGATGAGAAATGCAACGGAGTATACACATGGGAGCGAGGAGAGAGCAAGAGTGTGATAGACCTGGTGATGGTAAATGAGATGGCATATGGTAAAGTGAAGAAAGTGGAAATAGATAGTAACAGAGATGTGATAGATGTATCAGACCACTGCCTGATTGAGGTGGTAATTGATATGGAGAGAGATGGAGGAAAGAAGAACGTGGGGTGGAAGGAGGTAACGTACTATTGCACAAAAGAGGAAAAAATGAGGAGATATGTGGAGAGAATGGAAGAAGAAGTGGAAAGAGAAGAGGCAGGGTCAATGAGATATATAAATGAGGCAATAAGGAGAGTTGCAGATGAGGTGTTGAAAACTAGATGCAGGAGGAGAGTGGATGATGAGGGTAGAGAGGAACCGCCGTGGATGTGTAGTGAGATAAGGAGAGAGATAGCAAAAAGAAGAAGACTAAACAAAGAACATAGAAACAGAGAGGAGGAGGAGAGACGGGAGGCTTGGAGAGCATATAGAGAACAAAAGGAAAAGGTAAAGAGAATGATTAGTGAAGAAATGAGGAAATATGAAAATAGGATAGCAGAAGAGATAAGAGACATGCAGGGAGGAAGGGACTTGTGGAAGATGGTGAGGAAGCTAAAAGGAGAGAAAGTTAATGGAAATAGAAAACTGAAGCTGTATACAGAAGAAGGAGAGGAACTAGAAGAGGAAAAATATGAAGAGGAAATAAAACAATTTTGGGAAGGAATATATAAGATGCATGAAAATAGGATGGAAGATGTGTGGAATGAGGAAACAAAAGAAGAATATGAGAGAACACTTAGGAGAACTAGAGAGAGGGAAGCTAACCCGGAGGAGATGTGGCTACCCAGACTGGCAAACCCTTACTGGAATGTAAAAGTGATGGAGATGGTGATAGAGAGGGAGGATGTGAGGAAGGCATTGGGAGGTCTGAAGAACAGGAAAGCAGGAGGATGTGACGGGCTGAAACCAGAAATGTATAAGGTACTGCAAGGGAGTGACATATGTGTGGAAGCTTTGAGGAGAGGACTAGAGGGAGTGATACGGGAGGGAGGAGAGCCAGAGGAGTGGAAGGAATCAAAGACTGTTATGATACCAAAGACAAGGAGGCCGAAAGTGTCAGAGCTAAGACCCATAGCTCTGACAGATGTATCATACAAGTTGATGATGAAGATAGTAAAAGAAAAGGTGGAGCGGCATGTGGAGGAGAATGGGATGAGGTGCGAGGAGCAAGCAGGTTTCACGAAAGGTGGAGAGATTCTTGACAACCTGGTGATCTTGCAAGAATGTGTGAGGAGGACATATAGCAGAGGGGAGGAGCTGGTGGTGGTTGCGGTGGACTTCAAGAAGGCATATGACTCGGTGAAAAGGGAGAAAGTGATTGGGGTGCTGAAGGAATTCAAGGTACCGGCAAGTATACTGGACCTGGTGAAGAGGATCTATTGTGGGGATAGGACGAGAATAGAAGTGGGAGATGCTGAAGTGGTTATAGATGTGGAGAGTGGGATAAGGCAAGGATGCACGGCATCGCCACTGCTCTTTAAACTCCTGACATACAAGATCATTGAAGCAATCAAGAGAAGAGCAGGAGGCATGTGGGTGTGTGGAGTGAAGGTGAATAGCCTGTTCTTTGCGGATGATGGACTGTTGATGGCTCGAGGAGTGGGAGAAGCAAGGGAAATGATAAGAATTATGAAGGAGGTGGCGGGCGAGCTTGGGCTGGAGGTGAACGCTGGGAAGAGCAAGTGTTTGCTGTACAATGTCAGAGATGGAGTTGAGGAGGTGGAGGGAATTCAGGTGGTGAAGGAGATAAAGTATTTGGGGGTGATGGTGGAAGACAGACGTGGATTGTATGAGGGACAGCGGAGGAGGATGATTGAGCAGACAAGAAAGCTGAGCAATATGACGTATTCGGTAATCGAGAAGAGCTGCCACAGAGTAAAAATGGGCAAGACTTACTGGAAGTCAGTAGTACTGCCCAGTGTCCTGTTTGGAATGGAGGTGGTGGATTTGAGGGAGGAGGACATCGGGAAACTACAGAAACAGGAAAATGGTACGATGAGACGAATATTGGGTGCACCTAGATATGCAACGATTGCTGGAATGAGAGGTGAAATAGGGATGGGGACGATGAAGAGTAGAGTGGTGAGAGGAAGGCTACAGTACTTGAGGAGGAAGATGCAGGGAGGGAGTGAGTTGGTGAAGAGAGTGATCGGAGAGATGAGAGTGAGTCGAGTGGGATGGTGGAAGAGAACGGAGAAATACTTGGAGTGGGCACACGTTGAGGTGGATGAGGTGATGATGATGAGTGCAGGAGAGTTGAGGAGGAGAGTTGCGGAGAGAGTGGAAGTCGAATGGAGGGCGGAGATGGAGGAGAAGAGCACGCTCTGGCTATACCGAAGATGCAAGACTGAGATGAGGGAGGAGGATTATGAAGGAGGAGAGGGTTCGAGATTGTGGTTCGGTGCGAGGACAAACTGCCTGTGGCTGGGAGACAGGAGGGGGGTGGAGGAGGAGAGGATGTGTCAGATGTGTGGAGGGGGAGAGGTGGAGGACCTGAGGCATTTTCTGATGGAGTGTGGAGCTTTGGAGATGGAAAGAGTGGAGGCAGTTGAGCTGCAGAGACCGAGGGTTGAGAGAGAGGAGGAAGTCATGGAGGTGTTTCTGTTTGAGGAGGAGGGGAGGCAGAGGAAAATCACCGTCTTGGTGAGCATGTGGAGGAAGAGAGCAAGAATGGAGAGAGCAAGAGTGGAGGAGGCAGTATAGGACGATGAACTGGAGCCGCAGAAAAGGCAATCCTACACACAAATGATGATGATGATGATGATGTAACTACCTAGTTTGATTGCAGCATGGTTGCAGGCGCCAGTCGGTGGATTAGGTGTGAGGTTCATATCATGATATCAATACCTAAATACATCCAAATGAATAAAGAGAGATGATGCTTTTAGTGAATATGTGAGTATTGCAATGCATTTAAAACTATTGAACTTTTTCTAAATTCTAAAGTACCTAGTTCCCAAGCCGATCCCAGAGTTTAAACTTAATGACATAATCATCCCTGGGGGCCTGGGGCTGGAGGCTGCCACAGGCTGGGGTGAACACAGACAGACTAGGTACTGAGTACTGTGCACAAACATCGGACATCCTATACTCAGTCGGGGCCCGGGCCCCCGCCCTGCCCCCGGGCCCCGGCCCCATGGCAGACTGCAGAATATGGAACATTTTTCCCAGTCTGTATTTGGTGCACAAGATTCCACTGATTTTTGAAAAAGCTGAAAAAATCCACCATAAATTTCCCGTAATTTGACTGATCCACCAACATTTTACCCATTTTTGATTTTTCCACTGAAAATTAATGGTAATATACCAGTTTGTATTTGGTGCACCCAGTCTACAGAATATGGAACATTTTTTCAAGACTCTCTGTGGGAGTTTTTGATTGAAATTTAGAAATTGGAGATTTCTGTGGGAGATCTTGAATTAATTCCTATGTTACCATTAATTTAGCTGCGGGAGATTTTGAATTAATTCTTATGTTACCATTAATTTAGCTGCGGGAGATTCTGAATCTGCTGCTGACAGTGCTGAGAGTCAGAGAGTAGCTCTCTCTCAAATTAAAGTCTCTGCGGGAGAAGAAACACATTCTGCAGACTGGTGGTGCACCGTGCACTGAACTCCTCTGACTTTTTCAAAAATCTGAGAAATAGCTATCAGCTGCCAGCCTGCCAACATTTTTCATCCATTTGTCTAGTCCTCCAACATTTTTCCAGTTTCTCCTCCAAAAATTAATGGTAATACTATAGGAATTATTACCAAGTAAAATAGTATGTCTCATAAACTCGCCATTTGTCCAAGTAAAATAGTATGTCCCATAAACTTGCCATTAGTCTCTCCAGCTCTCTCCAAAATTCAACAAATTCTCTCCAAAATGATCAAATTTTCATAAATTCTCTCCAAAATAACATTGTAGCATAGGAGAAAAATAGATAAAACTCACCATTTGCCATTGAAGGGCTCAAAATAACTGTCACAAACTCGCCATCAAAATGGCGAGTTTGGACATGCTTCATTACTTGGCCATTTGTCTCTCCAGCTCTCTCCAAAATTCAACAAATTCTCTCCAAAATGATCAAATTTTCATAAATTCTCTCCAAAATAACATTGTAGCATAGGAGAAAAATAGATGAAACTCGCCATTTGCAATTGAAGGGCTCAAAATAACTGTCACAAACTCGCCATTAAAATGGCGAGTTTGGACATGCTTTATTACCTGGGGAATTAATAGCAAAATATCCTCTGACATTGCAGGAATTTTTTTATTAGATAAATTGAACATCTACTGAGATATCATCGGAATTTACCACCAAATTCAATCTGGGTAACATAGGAATAAATAGCTAAAATTCCACCGACTTTGACAGAATATTATTTTCAGAGGTGAAAAATTCCACCGACATGTCGGTGGAATTTACCACGAAATACAGACTGGCTGATTTTTTTTTTCCAAGACACTCAGACTCTGAGCCCCCATGGGCCCATGCCAAATTGCCAATCTGCAGAATGTGTCTCTTCTCCTGCAGACCAGTCTGCAAAGCATGCCAGTTCATATTTGGTGCCCAAGTAAAATAGTATGGCTCATAAACTCTCCATTTGTCTCTCAGGCTCTCTCTCTCCAAAAATCACCAAATTTCTCTCCAAAATGATCAAATTTTCATAAATTCTCTCCAAAATAACATTGTATTGTACTATTTGTAGCATAGGAGAAAATTAGATATTTCTCACCATTTGCAATTGAAGGGATCAAAATTACTGTCACAAACTCGCCACTAAAATGGCGAGTTTGTACATGCTTTATTACCTGGTTTGGTGCACTGAACTCCTGACTTTTTCAAAAATCTGAGAAATAGCTGCCAACATTTTTCATTAATTTGCCTAGTCCTCCAACATTTTTTCAGTTTCTCCTCCAAAAATTAATGGTAATATAGGAATTAATAGCTAAATATCCTCCTACATTGCAGGAATTTTATTATTTGAAAAATTGAATATCTCCTGAGATATCATTGGAATTTACCACCAAATACAATCTGGAAAACATGCACAATCAGTCTTCAGATATTTAATTTTTGGAGTAATTTCTCTCCAATGATTTTTAAATTTCTTTCCAAAATGACAAGAAATCTCAAAATAGGGTCACGCAGGTAAATTGCTGCCCTTTTATTTTTAATTGCGGCCCTATCAAGAGAGTCTCTTAAAACATTCTGAACCAAAATTAAATTAAAATGGGATAGTAGCTATCAAAAGAAGTGCAGGCATGCTATAATTTATTAATTTAAATTTTTAACTTGTGTTTTGAAGCCATGATGTTTCTGTTGTAGAGGCCGCAGTTAGTTAGTGTGCCGCAATTTACCTGCTTTTCCCAATTTATCCACCAAAAATTAATGGTCACATTATAACATTATTATTAACATAGGAATAAATAGCTAAAAATACACCAACTTTGCCAGAATATTATTTTCAAAGGGGAAAAAATTCTACCGACATGTCGATGGAATTTATCACGAAATACAGACTGGAAAAAATCAACCATAAATTTCCAGTAATTTGGCTGATCCACCAACATTTTCCCAGTTTAGTAGTCTGCAGAATATGGGAGATATTTGGGATATTCTCTCCGAACAATTTTGATTTAATTCCTATATTTCCATCAATTTTGCTACAAACACTTCTGAATTAATCTCTATATTTACATTAATTTTGCTACAAACAAAATAAGAGATCTCTTTTTCTACGAACACTTTACCAGTTTCTGCAGACTGGCGCAATTTATCCATCGAAAATTAATGGTAACATACTAAATTAAACATAAGAATAAATAGCTAAAAATCCACTGACTTTGCCAGAATATTATTATCAAAGGGTAAAAAATTCCACAAATATGTTGGTGGAATTTACCATGAAGACTGGCATTTAAAGTCACAAGGATAAAGGGACCATCAAAAGGCAAAATATGCCCATCCAAGGATGGCCCCTGTGCACAGCCAGCTGTGCGCTCGACGTTGGGTTAACAACTGAGCAAGGTGAATCTCTCTCCATCACTTCCCACTTGGAACCTAAGCACTCCAAACCGTACTCCTAAACCTGACAAAGAAAGAACCTCCATCAGGCGTAGGAGCAAAGTTTGGGTACAATCATTAGCTCCAAGTTTTATCCTGGACTTGGTCAGTCAAACCCGCCAATCACTGCCACCTTCACAGGGGCCGCCCAAAGGCAGTCCCTGAGACGGTGACAGAACGCAGGGTGTGACCTGATCTCTCTAGCCACGGAAAGGCGCCAGGTTTTCTCTTAATTGGTTGGTTGGAGTTGAAGTAAGAGTGCTATCAGAAAAGATAGCTAAGACTCATCTCAACTCCGAGGTCAAGTCATGGAGGCACTTGACAGCTCAGTAAGCCAGCTCACTGAGTATCCTGTCAAGTCGCCTTTTGAATGTGTCAACAGTCAGGCTGCTGACAACATTTTCTGGCAGTCTGTTCCAGACATTACAGATCTTTACCAGCATGAAGTTCTCCAGCTGAGCAGTGGTGAACCGAGGCGGAACCACCTTCCACCCGTGGTTGCGGGTGGGGTTCACACACAGCGAAAAGTAGTCTTCGGGATCAACTCGACTTATCCCTCGAAGGATCTTAAAAGTCTCAATGAGTTGACCCCTCAAACGTCGCTGCTCAAGCGTGAACAGGCCCAGGTCTTCTTACCGACGTGCGTATCCCTTGGATCGGATTTCAGGTACAAGTTTAGTCGCCCTCGCTTGCACCCGTTCCAACCGCTGGACATCTGCTCGCAACGTCGGTGACCAGAACTGGACCGCAAACTCCAAAAGAGGTCTTACAAGAGAGTTGTACAGGGTGAGGACTGTCTCTCTGTTTCTGTATCTGAATTGCCTCTTGATGTACCCTAGGATCTTGTTTGCTCTCTTCTCAGCTTCCAGGCACTGTCGAGAGAACTTGAGATCCCTGGTGATCATAACTCCAAGATCCTTCTGTACATCAGTGGGTCCTATTTGGGCTCCAAGTAGCGTGTAGAAAGCTTCAGCGTTCCTACGACCAGCATGAAGTACTCTACACTTGTCCACATTGAAGGGCATCTGCCACTTTTCTGACCATTCTCCGATCTTGAAAAGATCAAGTTGGAGTTGTCCGATGGCCTCTGGACTTGCAGCGTTGATGCCAATCTTTGTGTCATCAGCAAACTTGGATACCCTACTGACGAGTCCTACGTCAAGGTCATTTATGTAAATAATAAAGAGCAGAGGACCAAGGACTGAGCCCTGGGGAACCCCGCTGGTTACGGAGCTCCACACAGAGGCCACGCCATTGACCACCACTCTTTGTCGTCTGTTACTTAGCCATGACCTGATCCATTGTAGAACTCGACCACCCACACCAATAGCTGCTATTTTCTCCATTAACCTCTTGTGAGGTACCTTGTCAAATGCCTTCTTGAAATCAAGGTAGACGATGTCAACAGCTTTGGATTGTCATGCTCCTGAAGAACGTAGTAGAAGAACTCTAGTAAGTTTGTCAGGCATGACTTCCCGCGAAGAAAGCCATGCTGACTCTTTCCTATGAGCTGGTGTTCTTACAGGTGATCCTCAATCCTATCCTTGATGATGGATTCTAGCAGCTTTCCAGGAATCGATGTTAAACTAATCGGTCTGTAGTTACTACTGTTAGTGGTCTCACATCTGCGGGGTCACATCTGCGATCCTCATGTCGTCGGCGACCTCGCCCGACTCCAAAGAGACATTGAAGATCTGTTGCAAATGTGCCGCCAAACCATCCTTCACGTTCTTCATCACTGTCGGTAAGAATCCATCAGGACCAGCTGCCTTGTTAGGGTCCAGCTTGCCAAGTTTGTCCACTACCTCCTCAACAGTAGAAACAATAATGTTAAAGAGTAGGGCCAGTCGCCATTGGAAGTCTGCTGAATGTGTCTCTTGAACTCTCTTCTCCTGCAGAGATTTTAATTTGAGAGAGAGTTACTCTCTGACTCTCAGCAGCAGATTCAGAATGCAGTCTGGCCTGCCACTGCCAGTCTGCAAAGCATGCATAATCAGTCTCCAGATTTTTAATTTTGGGGGCCATTTCTCTCCAAAGATTTTAAAATTTCTCTCCAAAATGGCCAAAAATCTCAAAATACTCTTCAATATTACATGTAAACATAGAAAAAGTTTTGGAAACTTGTCGCCGAATAATTCAGGAGACTAATTTCAAGGCCTCAATAGTCACCAGATAAACTTCACAACTTCTTGCATCTTTTGCAGACTAGCTGCCAGACTGCAGAATATGGAACATTTTACCAAGACTCTCTGAGCCCAATTTTAGAAATTTTATATCTCTGCAGGAGATCTTTAATTAATTCCTATGTTACCATTAATTTAGCTTCGGGAGATTTTGAATTAATTCTCATCATCTTATGTAACCATTAATTTAGCTGCAGGAGATTCTGAATCTGCTACTGAGAGTCAGAGTAATGGTCTCTCAAATTAAAATCTCTGCGGGACAAGAGACTCAGAGTGCAGACTGTAGAGGCTGGAAAATTCATTATTGGTAAGCCAATTTTTGAGCCAAAATTTCATAAAAATTCAGAACCAAGTCAATTTTGGCTCATTTTTGAAGATTTTAAGCCAAAATTAACATGGGATGATGGAATCATATTTTATTAAATTATTTTAAAGTTTATTTAACTTGGAATTAAATCAAAATTTTAAGTCTATTACAAATAATCTGAGTTTTGACAATTTGAAATGTAAGCCAATTAATTGTTTTTTTTCCTTTTATCTAACATATTCTATAAGATGGCTGAGCAGCCTGAGCCAGACTGATGCACTCTGTAACATGGCGCACCACAGTACAATGAGTGCATTTTAATATTTTATCAGATAGCTAGTACCTATCTAATTTTTCATTGTAGTACAAGTACAGTTCTGTAGTATCCTCATATGATGAAATAGTTGTTGCATACACAATGGTGTACACACATCACTTGTAGTCCACATCACTTGTAGTCCACATCACTTGGAAACTAAAAAATATTCCATATCCCTCCACTGTGCAATAATCTATCAATGTCTGTGATGATATTGATATGTGCCAATTAGGAGAAATTTGGCTTGCAAGTGAAGATTTTCTACTTAAATATATCATTTTCCCTCATTTTATGAGAGATTTAGCTACTTGTTATTTAGCTACATGTTTTACCAATATTTTTTACTGTAAGATTAAATGTAATAAATTTTCCTTACAGACATAACTATTCAATTTAATTGACAATCATGTGAAATGCATATTTTGCATTTGTTCTATGAAAGTTTTTATTTATTTTCTTTGCATACCATTTCCACTTTAATTAGAGCTTACTAATATTTAGTAGTTTACCATGACATCATGCAATTCAACTAATAATATCGACATACTGCCAATAAGGAATAAACTTACGGCAGCTCTGGGTGAACACAAGTCTCTCTATTTCCAGCAGATGAAAGATTGGTTCCGGGGAAAGGTCAGTGGCTTACATTTTAGTAATGTCTATTTATACTTTATAGAATAGAATTTAAAAACTAATTGTAATGTTCAACCCTATAACTTTCCCCCTAGAGATTATATTTCAGATAGCTAATATGTGGTTCGATACTATTTTGATAAAATTTATTTCTTCTTGCAGTTGACAAAAGAAGAATTTGACGCTGCTGCACGCAAGCTTCTTGCTTCCTCTGTAGTTCATCTGCACAATGAATTTTTTGTAGCCATTTTAACGAAATGTCAAATATTCCAAACTAACCCCACACCTTCACAAGACATAATACACAGCACTTCTGAAAGCAAATCCTCCCTGTATAATGTTGAAATCCCAACCAACAATGGCAGTGTTACTTCTAGTGATTTCTTCGGTGACAGCCTGAACTCTGGTGGTTCTTTTAATAATAACTGCACTCCAACCACCTCATCCAGTACAATGACTAATAAAGGCTCCGATATGCCTCCCTTAGATAATAATACAATATTCAACAACCTCTTGAACAGTAGTTGTAACCCCCATTTCACCAATTCACTTGGCACCAAAACAAACGCCATCACCATCAACAACACGAGTGGCATCAGCTTCAAAGTAGAAGTTCCTATGCATACTCTGGAGAGTATCAACTCCAACCTCTCTTCAATGCAGCCTCATGCTGATAAGAAGAAAACTAATAAAAATAATAACAAAAAGAAACAAAAGACAGTTGAAACCTTGACTGAGGTAAGGAGCCATTTACTCTTATTTTTTAATAGCTAATTTTCAATGGTTTTCTTATTATTTTAATTAATGAGGTATATGTTTCTAATCAATTAAAATTTGATTGAATACATATAGCTAATTGCCTAATTCTATATATATTTTTTATGATTTTTTCAATTAAAACTCTATAATTCCTGTTTTACTTCTGACTTGGTAATATTCAGTCCAAAGAAAAAGAATGTAGAGCGTTTGTTTTGAATGTCCGCTAGGCAAGTAAGTAGGTGTAATTAATCAAATAGCTATTAGGTATTCGTGTACCTAAAGGTATAAAATAAAAGAAACTTATTATAGAAATCTTTATGTAGCTACTTCAGAGTTATGGAAATCATTTACAGCTTAAATGAAGGGTGACAATCCAATGTTTGTTTACAGAATTAAAATTGGATTCTACAATCTTTTTCTACAGTGTCAGATTAGTTTTTTGTACAATTGGTGTACATTGAGTATGAAAGACTTTAAATGCATATAAAAAAATATACCCTGAATCTAATAATATGCAGTTTGTAGATTAATGATCCTGAATCATAGTTCTATAATACTATGTGGTAAACTCTTATTTTTCCCTGAAGCCTGGAGAAGGCCTTCATGATAGCTATAAATTAAACTATAAATATTTTAAGGTCAAATGATTTGTTTTATTTTTAAAATTATGTATGACATTTGCTATTAGAATTTGCCTTTCATGCACATTAGTCTTATAGGCGACATACAAGACTAGTTTAGTTTGTCCTTATGAGTCCTTTTAACTCTTAAATATAGCTGATATTGTTTATCCTGTTTAATCGATTAATTATGGAGTTAAAATAATTTTTAAGAGAAATTATTTGAAGAATAGCTAGATGAATTGTTCTAAGCTCTTTATGGTTTTAATACATTCAAATATATATCATTAAATACTAGCTATTGCTATCAGTTAATTTAACATCAAAACCTACACTATAGCTTGCTTACCTACATTAGAAACTTTTTCTTGAATCAACAGAATGCCTTCGAGTCTGTGAATATCCACACTCTGGCCCCTATTGCTCAGACTAGAGACCCGCATGCACTGAAAGATGCACGTGCGGGTCACCACACTCGTGCACATTGCCTCCTGGGGCTTCCTGAGCTGAGGGGCCGTGTGCTCCTGGCTGCCTGGGATCACGGTCTCAATGCTGCCACAGAAAATGTTGTCAAGTTACTTCATCAGGCAACTAAGGTTGGAAATTTGTGTTTACTTTGTAGCTAGCATTTCGTTTAATCTAACAATGACCAATTATAATTTACTGGCTATTGTAGTATGATTTAGATCAATCTTATTTTTATATTTTATTATTTCTTTCAGCAAATCCTGCTGAATGTTATCACAAGTGTTCTGAAGAGTAGAGGCGGCTTCAAGGTGCGAGAAGGACGCTTTGTTCACTCCATAGGAACCAACCCACCCAATCCTTGGTTGAGATCAGCCTCATCTGCTACTGATTGGACTGCTGATAGGTAAAGATAACTGATAGGACTGCTGATAGGTAAAGATAACTGATAGGACTGCTGATAGGTAAAGATAACTGATAGGACTGCTGATAGGTAAAGATAACTGATTGGACTGCTGATAGGTAAAAATAACTGATTGGACTGCTGATAGGTAAAGATAACTGATAGGACTGCTGATAGGTAAAGATAACTGATTGGACTGGTGATAGGTAAAGATAACTGATAGGACTGCTGATAGGTAAAGATAACTGATTGGACTGCTGATAGGTAAAGATAACTGATAGGACTGCTGATAGGTAAAGATAACTGATAGGACTGCTGATAGGTAAAGATAACTGATTGGACTGCTGATGGGTAAAGATAACTGATAGGACTGCTGATAGGTAAAGATAACTGATAGGACTGCTGATAGGTAAAGATAACTGATAGGACTGCTGATAGGTAAAATAACTGATTGGACTGGTGATAGGTAAAAATAACTGATTGGACTGGTGATAGGTAAAAATAACTGATAGGACTGCTGATAGGTAAAGATAACTGATTGGACTGCTGATAGGTAAAGATAACTGATAGGACTGCTGATAGGTAAAGATAACTGATAGGACTGCTGATAGGTAAAGATAACTGATAGGACTGCTGATAGGTAAAAATAACTGATTGGACTGGTGATAGGTAAAAATAACTGATTGGACTGCTGATAGGTAAAGATAACTGATAGGACTGCTGATAGGTAAAGATAACTGATTGGACTGGTGATAGGTAAAGATAACTGATAGGACTGCTGATAGGTAAAGATAACTGATAGGACTGCTGATAGGTAAAGATAACTGATAGGACTGCTGATAGGTAAAGATAACTGATTGGACTGCTGATGGGTAAAGATAACTGATTGGACTGCTGATAGGTAAAGATAACTGATAGGACTGCTGATAGGTAAAGATAACTGATAGGACTGCTGATAGGTAAAGATAACTGATAGGACTGCTGATAGGTAAAGATAACTGATAGGACTGCTGATAGGTAAAAATAACTGATTGGACTGGTGATAGGTAAAGATAACTGATAGGACTGCTGATAGGTAAAGATAACTGATAGGACTGCTGATAGGTAAAAATAACTGATTGGACTGGTGATAGGTAAAGATAACTGATAGGACTGCTGATAGGTAAAGATAACTGATTGGACTGCTGATAGGTAAAGATAACTGATAGGACTGCTGATAGGTAAAGATAACTGATTGGACTGCTGATAGGTAAAGATAACTGATAGGACTGCTGATAGGTAAAGATAACTGATAGGACTGCTGATAGGTAAAAATAACTGATTGGACTGGTGATAGGTGAAGATAACTGATAGGACTGCTGATAGGTAAAGATAACTGATAGGACTGCTGATAGGTAAAGATAACTGATAGGACTGCTGATAGGTAAAGATAACTGATATGACTGCTGATAGGTAAAGATAACTGATAGGACTGCTGATAGGTAAAGGTAACTGATAGGACTGCTGATAGGTAAAAATAACTGATAGGACTGCTGATAGGTAAAGATAACTGATAGGACTGATGATAGGTAAAGATAACTGATAGGACTGGTGATAGGTAAAGATAACTGATAGGACTGGTGATAGGTAAAGATAACTGATAGGACTGCTGATAGGTAAAGATAACTGATAGGACTGCTGATAGGTAAAGATAACTGATAGGACTGCTGATAGGTAAAGATAACTGATTGGACTGCTGATAGGTAAAGATAACTGGTAGGACTGCTGATAGATAAAGATAACTGATTAGACTGCTGATAGGTAAAGATAACTGATTGGACTGCTGATAGGTTAAGATAACTGGTAGGACTGCTGATAGATAAAGATAACTGATTAGACTGCTGATAGGTAAAGATAACTGATAGGACTGCTGATAGGTAAAGATAACTGGTATGACTGCTCTTCATTCATAATAACTAACTACTTTAACAAATGCACTAAACTGTGTAGCTAGAGAGAGTCAATACCAAGTAGCTACAAGATATTTCTTACTTGTTCTCTTTTGCCTGACTAGCCTTCTGAGGCTACTGATAGGCTTAATGTTTTGAACATTTTAATACTATTATGCTTAAATTCTGCAATATCCCTCTGTGATACCATTAATATATTTACTATTATTATCTCATAGAAAAAAATCTGGGAAAAAATTTAATTTTCAAATTTTGAAACCAATATAAAATAATAGCGATGTCTAGCTTCATTTGACTTCATTCCCCCATTACATCTTCCTTTACACGTAGCTACTATATCTGGCTAATTATTTCTTTTTCAGCATTGGTAGTTGTGGTGATGGTCACAGTCCAGGTGACAGACCTTATCTCTGGCCTACAGAAGAGGCAGCGCTACAGAACGGAGCTCACCTCATGTCCTACAGTACGAGGGAACCTCCCCCCAATGGTCCTATCAACTGCTTTGACCTCTACACCACTCTCAAGGTAGGTAGGACGTGGCATTTGCCTGCTGTACAATCTTTGCTCTAATCGCTAAACACTTCTAGTCAGTTAATGTAACTATACATATAACAGAATTTAATACTAATTGTAATGTTCCAAGTTTTAACCCTATAACATTTTCACTAGATTAATTTCAGTTAGCTAAAATATTGTTCTAAACTTTGTTGATAGACATAAAGTATAGAGTTTGAGCTTTAAGCTACCTAGATCTGCAATTCTGCATGCTTTTTATTACTCTTTAGCTATAGGTAGGTATTCCAGTCTAAGACAATCCAGATGCTTTATCATCTGCTAGCTAGTTACTTAACTTGTTTTTTTTTCTCTTTTTAGTTAAGATGAATCTCAGCTCTTACCTTACTTGTTACTGACACTATATTTTCTTCTACCTTTGTCAATTTGAATTATAAATGGAAGAGCAATGTAATGTCTTTATAGTTTATATTCTCTGGGCATATTTTTAAAATTTGAATTATATTCTCCCAATATTTTACTTATAATGGTCTAGATGTTAAGAGTTTGGACGATTTAAACAAATATAAATAATTAAAAATAAAAAAACACATTGGCCTCTTCTCCTGTTTCAGGTGTGTCCTAACAGCATTCCCTGTCACACGGTCTACTCCCTCTGCATGGAAAGACTCTCCGCTCTCCTCTCTCACGCAGACCATGACTCTCTGGCGCAAGAGGAGGTGGTGAGGCAGGAGCAGAAGTATCGGCAGCAACTGAGGCAGTACCGACTGGCCTCAGGAGTATAGGTTCTGCCATACAACTTACGCCTTCGATAGGCTCCTTTACCATTTAATAGTGCTGTTAAATGAGTAGCTAATATTAAAAAAAAAACTACCATCAAATATCTCGTTATGGTGGGGCCATAGAAGATCAGGTGGCTAGTGTAATATTCGGTGGCCCCACCTTAACTTTCAGTGGGTAGTGATTAAACACTTTTTTGCTGTATCAGATTCAAACGATACATTGACACTAATTAACTATTTCCTATAAATTAAATAATGCTTTTTATTCAAGACAAATTAAAAGAATTAGCTAATGAATTTTAAAATATCATTGATATTTAAAATGATACATAAGTAGTAGGGAAGAAATCTCAAATATATTTGGTTTATTAAGTTCAGATTGATATTACAACATATCACAACTAGATCTGCACATTTTAGGGTAATTACCTAGATCTGCACATTTTAGGGTAATTACCTAGATCTGCACATTCTAGGGTAATTACCTAGATCTGCACATTTTAGGGTAATTACCTAGATCTGCACATTTTAGGGTAATTACCTAGATATGCACATTCTAGGGTAATTACCTAGATCTGCACATTCTAGGGTAATTACCTAGATCTGCACATTCTAGGGTAATTACCTAGATCTGCACATTCTAGGGTAATTACCTAGATCTGCACATTCTAGGGTAATTACCTAGATCTGCACATTCTAGGGTAATTACCTAGATCTGCACATTCTAGGGTATTTACCTAGATCTGCACATTCTAGGGTAATTACCTAGATCTGCACATTCTAGGGTAATTACCTAGATCTGCACATTCTAGGGTAATTACCTAGATCTGCACATTCTAGGGTAATTACCTAGATCTGCACATTCTAGGGTAATTACCTAGATCTGCACATTCTAGGGTAATTACCTAGATCTGCACATTCTAGGGTAATTACCTAGATCTGCACATTCTAGGGTAATTACCTAGATCTGCACATTCTAGGGTAATTACCTAGATATTTTGCTTTTCTTTTAAACCTGCAAAGAATAGTTACTCACACAAAGGTCAAATTACTAGCCATTTCAAATAAATTTTTTGAAGGAGCATATAAATCATTTGTTGGTTAATTCTTCACAAATTAGCTAAGTCAATTTCACTCCTCTAACGTGTCCCATAGCTCATTATTTTGCCCATACTGTCTATCTCTACCTTGGCTATTTCTATCTCTTTCTCCTTATTTTATTTATATTAACTCCTTTCATTGTAATGATTATTTGATACTTTTCCAAATGTTGTTAGTTACAGTAATACTCATCCCACTTTATCATATCTTGTGTAGGTACTTAAACACGGAGTAGCTTTTCTGAATTAATGAGCACTGTCGCAGATGGCTATTTATTTTTTTCAAATTACTTTCATGTTCTTGATATTGGAAATTTGAATAATTTGGTGCTAAAATTTGATTTATTTAAAATTATCAATTATATATTTATGCACCTTCGATTTAATTTCTAATTTTTAAAATGTTCAATTTTGTAATTATCATCAAGCTAGTAGATACATCAGTACAAAGACTTGTTAAAAGAACTTGTCAACTTCTATCTGAATATAATCAGATGTTTAATCTCTAAAGGATTAAAATGTACAAACAATGTATAGGCTAATTAATTCTGATGTTAATTATCGTCCTTATTTTTAATAAATGTTTTATATGAGAAATGTGTTATTTACCCTGTAACTTGAATAGTAATTTCATGCGTATTATATCACAGAGTAGCTTTTTTACATCCATGAGTATTGTCACTGGTGGTGGTAGGTGACTTTGTTTATGGAGCCACTTTCCTTTCTGACTGCTGCTTCCAGTCCCTTGTACTTAATTTCCTTTTGACGTCAGCGATATGGCTGCACAGACGTCAAACCCCTTCTTAAATAAATCATACGTGTTATAGTAAAAAGAATGAATATTTTGCATTCGGTTTTTAATCAGTAATTAGATCTGAAGACTGGTAATACTATTCAGATTTGTATCTATGATGCGAATTGGTTAGGAAATATTTTAAAGGTTCCCTCCAAGTAAATTATTTTTTTGCTGTTATCAACGTGGCTAATGTTTCTTATCATTTTTCTAATTTTCTGCAACCCCACCTCAAATTTGATAGCATATTTTTAATTTTATATGCTTTTAAAATTTTTATTATCAAAACTTTACAATACCTGTTCTACTTCCGACTTACTAATTTTCAGTCTGAAGAAAAAGAATGTATACCATTTCTTTTGATTGTCAACTAGGTATTAGGTACAATAAATCCATTTAATATTCTTGTCAAGGTATATAATAAGATCAACTTATAGAAACGTTTATATACTTTAGGAAACAAATAATATCTTTAACGAAGGCCGAAAACTCGTTGTTATTTTTAAATTTAAATTGGAAATCAAAACAAAGAGTGTACAATCTTCTTCTTCAGTGGCAGGTTAGTGATTCGCTCAATTTTTGCTCACAGAGTATTGAAAACTTAAAGACCAATCATAAAATATGTACTGAACAGAATTGTATGCGGTTTGCAGAATAATGATTGTAGAACTTAGTTCTATAATATTGTGTAACTAGATTACGTGCACTCTGTAGAGCGCATACCTTCGCCGCCGCTTATCTGTTTGCTACCAAAATCTAATAACTGGTGACTGGATATTGACCCATCGACCCACCAAGTTTCATCCAATATGGTTCAATAATTTTTAAATTATAAATAACCTTGACCTTTGACCGGATCGCTCCCAAAATTATACCAGATGGTTCGTGGACATTATCCAATCATCCCATCAAAATTCAGACAATTTGGTTGAATGCTTTTTGAGTTATTGAGTTATAAATGGCCTTGACCTTGATCCTGTTACCCGATTGCTAACAAAATGGTTCCTGTATCGTCCCACCAAGTTTCATTCAATATGGTGCAATACTTTTTGAGTTATAAATGACCTTGACCTTCAACCAGGTCACTCCCAAAAGTCCACTAGCAAGTCACTGGTCATTGACCAATCGTTTCATCAAATTTCAGGCAATTTGGTTGAACACTTTTTCAGTTAAGCGAGTAACAAGATGATACATAAATAAATGCCGTTTAAAATATAACCTTTCCGCATTCTGCGAAGGTAATGAACTCATCTTTTTCCCGGAGCCTGAAGAGGACCTTTGAATAGCAAATAAGCTTAGACAATTTTATATCAATTAGTTTAGAAAATAATTTTATTTTATTTTAATTGTTATCTATGATTCATATTAGTTTAGATAATAATCTAATATTACTTTATATCTATGATTCAAAAGGATACAGTATGTTTCAAATATAATTCCAATATACTATATCTATAATATGTATTCAAAATGAAATGTATAGATGTGTATAATTTCTGAATCTAGAATATAATAAGAGCAGTGTCCGTCTGTCTGTCCGTCCTTCATAGAGTTATGATAAACTACACTAGAGAGAGGAAGTGTGGCAGCGATTGCAGGACGCTGAAAACCTTATTTTGTTTCAGTTACTCCATTGAAATTGCCATTTAAATGACCCCAAAATAAGGAATAAACCTTCCTGCAAGACGCGATATAATTTTGGCCACTGGCTCACCACTTGAGAAACACATGTTAAAAGGAAAAACAAATCATTTGTGGCAGTATCATGACTACGGGCTACAATAATAATTGACACTAATTATTAAAAAAAAATATATTTTGGCATTTGAATTTTTTTTGTTTTATCAGAATATGTGTATCCATAACACAAAATTTCAGTCGAATATAATTTAGATTCAATAACAGGTACTGTACTAGATTTTATGAGAGGGTCAATAGAATTTCTTTCGCGTTATTCTCCTTTTTATATCGATGGGATAAAATAAGTTTGTTCTTTATTTAATTTGCCATGGCTTTTCTATGAAGCAAATTGGCTTTAAATTGCTCCCTGATTATCCTAATAACAGACGAGTGACTGTAATGAAGACAAATACCCCCTAATGGTTGTCATAGAATATATATACACACATGTTTTGCATGATCTATAGTTTAGAGGTCAAACCTCAATGGAGCCAATCGCTAGGTCAGTGTCACGGTAAGCTTGGTGGTGGTAGGTGACGGAGTGTCTCTCCGTATCTCAGACTGTGGAGAGTGAAATCCATAGACTTTTCACTAAATATCATTTTCCCTTCAAATCCTATAAACTGAAGGAATAGATGATAAAATATAAATAATTATTTATTTTTTATGTAGTGATAGGAATGCAGGTATTTTTTCCATTAGTGACAATAATTATGTCTAACTATAGGTAACCTGTGGGATAAAGATAGGGCCATTGTGTGGCACTAGACATGCATTCCCTGCATTGATTCTTTTTGTGTTACCATAGCACTGTACGATGCAGGTGTACTTCAGTGGTGATTAACTCACCTCACTTATTATGCTATACCAACACAAAGATATAATGTAGTGATTCTTATGAATGAAAACTTAGTGTACTGTAAAGCAAAAACTTTTCCAATTATATGAAGACAGTTCATATTTATATATTGATTATTTTCTAATTAATAATTACTTCATATTACATTCTATGTTTTGTGTTCTTATTTGATTGCTTGAAACAAGATTTCTTCAGTCAATTTTTCGTAGTGTACCTATTGAATATTTAAGAATAGACTTAAAACCTTTTTTAGGTTTTAAAAAAGGTTTAAACTAGTTTAAATAGGAATTTCAATAGTTTGTGATTACTCGTCGATAAATTCAGTATATAATAAAATTATTCAAAAATATATATTCTTATCTATATTATCTTTTAAAATTTCAATAGTTATAAATATATAAATCTTATTCAACAGAAGTTATTTCCTAGTTTATTTTCCATAAAGTTGAATTTCTATTCAATTTATTAACATAATAGCCTTCATGTTGTTTTCATATCTAGCATACCGAGTCAAAGATTTTTCCCCTTTTTATTTCCAAAACAATAAATATGTACAGAATTCCTATATAGATTATTTATCAACTAATTTAATAGTATTTTGTTAGAATGCCAATAGAAGTATAAGTCAGTATCATTTAAGTAAAGTTAGTCAAAGTTGAGTATGATGTTCCAGAACTGGAATAGAACCGACTTCACGGTTCTATTTATAGAACATTTTGGACGAAACTTCCTGGTGTGAGGCGGAAAACAACTAAATTATTTTAGCACTTTTGATAGAGAGGTATTTAGTATTTATTTCGCTAAAATTAGACAAATATCCCATTCTTCAATAGTTTTTATTACAACTATTACTATAGTTGCATATTAACTATATATTATATACAATATACTAAATTTGTAGAGAAATCACTAGATATTTTTTAGTTGCAATGCGACCCAAGTCAAAGAAACTAAATTTATTGTCAAAGATAAATTCAAAGAGCTTCGTATAATTTTTAGGCAACACTCTTTTTTAAATCACATATATAACAATATACAAACCTCTGATTTGTAAATTATTCTACAAAAATGTGAATTTCATAAGTCTTCGTGACAGACTTTCTTTTTTCTCACTTTTGTAAAAACAGTTGCAAATTTTCATTTAAAAATAGTTAATTTTAGAAAAATAGAAACGGTTTTAGTTTTTTCAGAGAAGTGTGTGTATTTTGACGTTAGAAACACTAGCCCCGTTTCAGCTGATTGAGTTACTTCAAAACACTTTGCTAATTGACTTTAATGGAATTAGTGGTGAGGCAGAGGGGGAAACAGAAACCATTATTGATCAAAGGAACTGATTTAGAGAGGAAGACATTCTTATTCAACTCGTGTTATATCATGTCTCTCTCAATAACACGTATTATATCGTGTCTCTCTCTCATTAACACGTGTTATATGATGTCTCTCTCTCATTAACACGTGTTATATGATGTCTCTCTCTCTCATTAACACGTGTTATATCATGTCTCTCTCTCATTAACACGTGTTATATGATGTCTCTCTCTCATTAACACGTGTTATATCATGTCTTTTTCTCTCTCATTATCACGTGTTATATCATGTCTCTCTATCATTAACACGTGTTATATCATGTCTCTATATCATTAAAACGTGTTATATCATGTCTCTTTCTCTGATTAACACGTGTTATACAGGGTGAGCATTAAAAAAGGCCAGTTTTAAAATGCTTATTGTACAAAGTACTTATTAATTAAAATGGAAAAGTAATATACTATTTTACAGCATGACTCTCTGTAGCATTGCGTAATTAATTCTGTTGATATCTTCCATGATGTTGGCCTTGAGGTCTGCAGTTGTGGGTGGGGTTGTTCCTGTATACACTTAGCATTTCAAATAGCACCACAAATAAATCTGAAACTGTTAGGTCGAGAGACCTGGGCAGTGGGCCCCCATTCGATATCACCAAATTTTGAAATTAACTTGCCAGGAAATTTATTCCTCAGATATATATACTGAAAATAATAATGTTCAATCTCTTTTTCTGATACTATACTACTCAACTATCACTGAGCATCATTAAATAACGTTCTCAGTTAATATTGACTGCAATTTCAGCCAGATCTTCAAGAAAATCGGGTCCAATAACTTCATGCGCTGTAACTGGGCACCAAATTGTGACCCGCTTAAAAAAAGAAGAAAGGCATGGATATTTTCAGAGTTTTAACTTGCCCAAATTCTTGAAACAGTGCCATCCAAGCAGAAGTGAGCTTCATCCGGCACGATAAGTTTTGCCTTGTAATTAGGGTTTCTTTTCGTTTATCTCAATAAACGAGGAAGCAAGTTGTCTTCTTGATGAAATCTGCTGCTGCATGCAGTTTTTGAACAATTTGATTTTTTTTGGTTTCAACAATAGTATATCTCATGAATTTTTCGAGCAGAACCGTAGCTAACCCCCACTTGTTGTGTAATTCGTCTAGCTGATGAATTCGGAGTCATTTCAACAATACCTCGGATCACTTCAACACTTTGCTTTGTCAGTACGGTTCTTAGTCTTCTAGCTGTCTTAGTAGTTGAAATGTTTTGAAACACCGATTAGTAACTTCCACAGAAGAAGCTTTAGATGTGTTGAAACTGATCTGGAATGCTCGTTGAGCAGCAGTAACACTTTCGGAGAGAAAAAACTGCTGTACTGCGAAGAAAAGCTGTTCTTTCGACAATCCAATCACAATGAAATACGATTTGAATTTACTCTTCTCATCGTTCATTTAAATCAAGTTGTAGAATAAATAAGATTTTATTTTCAGTTTCTCTTCTTTCGATTGGTGTATAAATATGATGATTTGTTGGAGTCTTGTGAGCTCTATTGTCGTTTGAAAACTGCTCATTTTTATTGCTAGACCTATATCATGTCTCTCTCATAAACACGTGTTATATCATGTCTCTCTCATAAACACGTGTTATATCATGTCTCTCTCATAAACACGTGTTATATCATGTCTCTCTCATAAACACGTGTTATATCATGTCTCTCATTAACTCGTGTTCTATCATGTCTCTCTCATAAACACGTGTTATATAATGTCTCTCTCTCATTAACACGTGTTATATCATGCCTCTCATTAACTCGTGTTATATCATGTCTCTCTCATAAACACGTGTTATATCATGTCTCTCTCTCATTAACACGTGTTATATCATGTCTCTCTCTCATTAACACATGTTATATCATGTCTCTCTCTCATTAACTCGTGTTATATCATGTCTCACTCATAAACACGTGTTATATCATGCCTCTCTCTAATTAACACGTGTTATATCATGTCTCTCTCATATTAACACGTGTTATATCATGTCTCTCTCTTATTAACACGTGTTATATCATGTCTCTCTCTCATAAACACGTGTTATATCATGTCTCTCTCTCATTAACTCGTGTTATATCATGTCTCTCTCATATTGACACGTGTTATATCCGTGCACGGACATTTCGTCCAACGGACATTTCGTCCACGGACAATTCGTCCACGAATTGATTTATTTTGTGTTATATTTATTGTGTGCATTTATTTTATATATTTTATTATTTATATATATTCTGCAATATAAAAGTATTTAACACCATATTTGATTGTAAAAACAATAAAAATGAAAACTTTTTAATGATTTACAGGCAGGCTCCGCTTTTATTACACCCGAGTCTAATAAAATATGTAAAAATTACCTGACATGTCTCGATGTAATTACAGTACATAAACATAGAAAACGGAGACATTTTTTGTGGTGTTTATTTCACAGTAACTACAATAATCATCAATAGTAGTATTCATATTAGGTAATTAGATGCACTATTGGTTCAGAAATAAGTATTTTATAGCAGAATATTTTTAACAGTGATTACCTAAATTACATACATAATAATATGCAGGTATATAATATACTATTAAAAAAAATGATATAAAAAATTAGCTAGATAATGATAATTTTTAGTGTTACGTCTAATTATTCAAACGTAAAAAGTCCGTGTTATTGGACTGTTTCATATTTTCGGACTTATACATATATAATAATTATTATTTACCTCAATTGTAATTACTTTAATAATTACGTATCCACACATTTATTCTTGTTAGGACCCTGGTATTTCAGTTCTAAATTTTAGATACTCATAATTCACTAATTAATGCAAAATATTAAACAAGATAAATAACTTAAAAATAAATCCAACCCGTATAGCATATTTAATTTTGTAACTGTAATCGATAGATAAACATTTTTATGTTTTAATTAATTCATATACTGCTTAAATCACTATTATATTATTGTATATATTTACACCTGCTTATTAATGTAATAATGAAAAATAATATAAAATATATTCCATAAACACTTTAAAATACAAAATAAAGCCAATCGTAGACGAAATGTCCGTGGACGAGATGTTCTAGACACGTTATATCATGTCTCTCTCATTAACTAGAGTTATATCATGTCTCACTCATATTAACTCGTGTCATATCATATCTCACTCATATTAACTCGTGTCATATCATGTCTCTCTCATAAAAACACGTGTTATATCATGTCTCACTCATATTAACTCGTGTCATATCATGTCTCACTCATATTAACTCGTGTCATATCATGTCTCTCTCATAAAAACACGTGTTATATCATGTCTCACTCATATTAACTCGTGTCATATCATGTCTCTCTCATATTAACTCGTGTCATATCATGTCTCTCTCATATTAACTCGTGTCATATCATGTCTCTCTCATGAAAAACACGTGTTATATCATGTCTCACTCATATTAACACGTGTTATATCATGTATCTCTCATATTAACACGTGTTGTATCATGTCTCTCTCATATTAATATTAACACGTAATATATCACGTTTCTCTCTCATATTAACACGTGTTATATCATATCTCTCTCATATTAACACGTGTTATATCATATCTCTTTCATATTAACACGTGTTATATCATATCTCTCTCATATTACCACGTGTAATATCATGGCTCTCTCATATTAGTACGTGTTATATCATATCTCTCTCATATTAGCACGTGTCATATCATGTCTCTCTCATATTAGTACGTGTCATATCATGTCTCTCTCATATTAGTACGTGTCATATCATGTCTCTCTCATATTAGCGCGTGTTATATCACGTCTCTCTCTCAAAACACGTGTTTTTCATAATAATACTCTATCATTATAAATGTCAAGGACATAGTTTTTAATTCTCAAAAATAAAATTCAAATTACTGAATCAATTTATAAAACATTGTAAACAATATTTTTCCGCACATTGAACTTATAATAAACAAATTAACTAATTTTATAATAACAGTCTGCTGAAACATTAAATGTATTCTTTACTCTATTGTTGATGTCTGCAAGGAATTCTGGGACGAGAATAATAAATTATTTCAGTGAAAAGAATCACTGCATAAACCTGCTTTATTTCTAAGTCAGGGTCAACGAATCGATGGTACGTTACCCAGCGAGAAACTTATGGTGGGGGCATGTGGAAGATTGAGTAAGGACTGCATTCAATCTTCTATGGCCATACCATAACATATCTGTGAATGTTTTTTCTTTTGCATTGACTGTTTTATGAATTAAATATGATGTTGTCATATATTTGTGAATATATAAAAAAATCTTATATAATAATAAAGGGTGTTTTCCCGGTCTAAAAAGTATTTTCTCCATCCTTGTAGTATGTTTTTTCATGAAGTTCATGTCTTTTCCACTCTGAAGTGTAACTAAATTAGTTCTATTAATATATTTGCGTATATATCATAGTATATTATATATATAGATGTTTTTATCGTTCACAACTATTCAAAAATTATATTCCAATTTGAAATCCGTAATTCTTTTCAATTTGTTCTTTTTCTTCCTTACTCTAAAAAATCTTTTTAAACTGGCCTGTTAATCCTTAAATAATTCATTAGAGTTTTGTGTCCCGATCAGCTTATAACTAACTCTGTGTATTGGTGATTTCGGTCAACATTTTCAGTTTTTTCTATCCCTATTCTAACTATGTTTGAAATAAATTGTGATATAAATAGATACTTAGTGTAGGGATTAATTAGTAGTTTTTAATTTTTAAGAATTTGTTCTGCTCTGATAGGCATAAACTTTTCCTTAAACTTAAAAACTTAGGGTTTAAGTTTTTAAACTAAAAATTTCATAACTTAACATTCAATTTGTATTTTTTTCTAAACTATTAATAGTATTTCGCTGGCAGAAAACTGTTTTTTTTTTATAAAATAAGTAGGCTAACTATTGTTTATTAAAAGTTTCTTGCTCTAATAAGAATAAAATGGTATATTCATCGTAGTTCCTCAATCAAATAAATGATGAGAAAACTGAAATGTGGACATTCCTACCTTGAAAAATTATCTTTCACCATTAATAATCAGATGATGATTACAAAAATAATATACAAACATATATAATTATATAAGATAATTCATAAATATTTTAAAATTAAAATTAAATTAATTTAAAAACTTGAAATAAAACTATTTTATAATTAAAATGAAACTATTTCAAAAATAAAATAAAACTATTTTAAAATTAAAATACTAGTAATTTCTAGTGAAAATATTCATCATTAGCGAATAAAATTTGCCATTTATTATTTTCATTTAATATATATACTCTAATAGCATCATTTGTATTCCGTGCCTATCTCTACTTTTTTGAGAATAGCTCATTAAAAGCAAGGAAAGTTTATTTGAGCCATTATAAGTTTATAAATAAGCATCCATTCTATAAGTTTTAGTCCATGTATTACCATTGTGATAGTCCTTTGTTTTTCTTGCCAAAAGTTACTCGATAATAACTAGTCTAAGAATAGAAAGGTTTGGAAATTCAGAGCAACCCTGTGAGAAAGTTATGGTGGGGCCATAGACGATTAAGATGTAAAGTTATGGTGTGGCCATGAAAGATTAACAGGGAATCATACATGATCTTCCACCTCCCCACCATAACTTTTCGTGAGAGTAGTGGCTACAACTGATGTACAGTTCATTTATTAGAATTTTCTGTGACAGCCTCCAGCAAGGTGTAAAACATGCGCTCCTCTTTTTCCTCTGAACATTACAAATGTACCATCACAGGTGTAGCTTTTATATATTCATTTTACATAGTATTTGTCATCATTATCGATAAATTTTTTCATATATTTTTATTTTACAATTTTATGCACTCGAAAAAATAGTTTTTATATATAATGATTATCAAAATAATTGCTTTTTCTTTGGTTTCCTTTGTTAGCATGCAGTAGTGCTGGAAAGCATCAGTGTTATCGAGATTGGATTTCTATCGTCAGAAAGCACTGCTTGCTCTCACTTTTCAGTATAATAAGTCTTATAATCTTCATGAAATTGCAGGTGGGAGGTTCTATGGCTTTTGCAACCTTTTCTTCCTTCTACACACCTTTTTGTTTAAAAGTCACCGAATTGTTTGAGAACTACACTTTGCACTGGCATTGAACTTCATTTGCCTTGAAGTTATGTTTGATTTTATTAACTACCTTCATTACTTTTCTGTTAAAAGATGCAGTGATTTTATTAGGATAATCAGGGGATTTTTTTGTCCGTTTTCATCAAGATTTCTTAGAGGTTTATGGCAACACTCTCACTCTCCTATTTTCAGTATGATTTCTTAGAGGTTTATGGCAACACTTTCACTCTCCTATTTTCAGTATGATTTATAGAGGTTTGTGGCAACACTCTGACTCTCCTATTTAATTCACTTGCATTTTCTGTGTGAAAAAATAACACTTTTTTTCAAATTTCACAATTCTGCCTCTTTCGAAGTCAGTTAAATTGTTTCATTATTCATTATACAAATTAAAATATGATAATAATTAATGACGAATTACTTCCACTCACAAGATCTTCGATACAACCCACTGAATAGTTTTCATTTGGATTAGTAGCAGCGTTAATATAAGCTAATTAGTTAAAAAATGCTGCTTAGTTTTTGATGAATAAATTTAAGGTTCATCCTTTCGAATGACTTTTTGAATTTCTTAAGTGTTTTTGGTTTGATTTTATAAGTCTTTTGGATTTATTAAAAAAAAATGTACGTAGAATTTTTCCAAAAATACTTCATTATCTCTCGAAAAGCCAATATGAAGTGTGTTCTTATTTATCATTGTTGTTATGAACTATAATTTTAATAAGAATAGCTATACCTATATATTTCAATAACTCTTGAAATAACATTGTTTCTTTCTCAAAAGTATCGAATGATGTTAATTGCTTACATCCTCTCTTTTAACCCTTACCCTAAAAGTCCGTTAAAATACCACCGTAAGACATTCTTATTGTATCCGTAGGATTACTATTGAATATAAGGCCTAGGTATATAATGAGCTGTTTGTAGTCGATTCGAAAATATGCCTTAATCTGATGCTTTCACGTCTTAGTTTTTTGGTCCTCTGTTAGATTGGCTCTAGACTTTGTGGGGTTAACAGCCACAGAGCGCTCTACATTTTACCCTCTTTTCGATTATCCGCAATAAGTCCATATTTGCCAAACTGTGTATTTTTATATTTGTGCCTATAATAAAATTGAACCGGTCATTATCCGCTTTCATTTCCTGTGTAATTGATAGACATTAATTAGATCAGTTACTGAATTATGGAAATAAAGAATAAACAATTAGTTCTGAAGGGATAAATTCACATATATTCCCATTAAAATTAGAAAGTCTAGTGTCAATTCTCAAACCCAAGAAGTGAGCATAACATTGTCACCAACACTGTAGTACATATCATTGTAAATACTTATATAATTCAAATAGTAACTGATATGCAGAAAATTAGGCAGAAATGTGTTAAAAAAATTTGTTTAGAAATTGTATAAATAAATTGGAAATACTAAGGAAAAACAAACAGAGCAAATGTTATCTTATGCTATCTACTTACCAAAGAGAAAGTTATGGTGGGGCCATAGAAGATCAAGAGAGGATGTGGTCTGTTCCATTCTTTGGTTGTCCCACCATAATTTTTTCTCTGAGTACCCAACTGGTAATCTAGAATCCATTAGAATAGTGATTCAAAATGTCCTATTATTGGGTGAATGTTATATGGTGGGGGCAAAGGAGATTAAGTGGTGCCCCCTCTTAATCTGCGATGGCCCCACCATAGCTTCCCCACATTACATTTTACCTGTGAAATACCTCTGCAATGTCTCTAATCCAGAGATTTTACCTTTACATCAGTTAAAAGGTATTCGCACTTAAATTGCTTCATTGGTTGAAAGAGACAGAGTAGTTAGTTATTATTCACATGTGCTTTTCTTTGTATTAATGCACATGTGCAATAAATAGAATGCAATTAATAATATGTAATCTCTCTGTATAATTAAGACCGTTGTGAATATACAGTATATATATCGTGTCTCGCTTTCATAGTTTTATATTTATGTGACAGCTACAATGTGAAAATTCATTCATTTAAATTGTACACATGGTTCTAAATTATTATTAGCATTGTTTCTACAAATAAATGTTATACCCTTGTGTATTAAAATTATAATCAGAAATATACCACAAGAAACTTTCATAAATTAAAATCATCAAATTCATCATTAAAAATTTAATCATCATTAAAATCATAAAATTAAAAGATAGGAAAAAATGAAGAACATGACTATGATACGCATGAGACTTTTTTCTTTTTGTTCAGTTTTTTCATGTGAATACATATAAGTTTATGCAGAAAAATGAAATAATTTGAATAGGAATTAAAACACCGCAGGTTATAATACAATAGTCATTAATCAATAAATAACTAAATGTGAAGAAACGGACCATGTAAGGACTGTTTAGTTACACTAATACTTACGCCATTAAAAACCCGTTATTTTTAACGAGAAAGTACACTAGTTACTAAAAAATAGAAGAACATGCTTTCTCCGTGTAATTTCATTGAAATCACAGACTCTGATATTTGTGTACTAATTTATGGTATCATTTACCAGGTTATAGAAGTTTATATTTGATGAAATTTTTTTCGATTTGGTGTAGATAATTGGTCACAGAAAGTGATGCGCTAGGGTATGTTTCGAGTTATCGGACAGTTCCACATTTACGATCATGTAATTTTTTTGAATAATTATTATTTATATATGTGACAAGTTAAAATATCAAAGTATATTAATTTTTCTTATATGATCAAAACCATAGACTGTGAATTTGCCCTATAATATAATTTGGTTATTAATTTTGTTTTACTGTCAGATATAATAATCGTAAAATAATATCTAAACGTTTTCTTGCTATTTAGTAACTTTTCAAACGTTAATTTTATTTCCCCGTTTACAGCGTATTCGATAAGGTATGACGGGCGGAACCTCTATCTCAGATAGAAGTTATGGTGGGGCCATAGAAGATAAAGAGTTGTTGGGGAATGAACCCAAGCCTTTGATATCTTTCCTCATCTGGACCCTAGGCTCATAATGGGCCTTATTATGATCTAATTAGGTACCGGTGGCATAAGGTACATGCCATGGCGGCAGTAATGTGCGGCATTACCGGCTTTGGTTGCATTTAAAAGACAGTTTTCTTTGATGTGGTCATTACGGCACAAGGCGCTTATCTTTAAATTGGGGCAGTAAATGATATTCTCTTAGAAATAACTATAGTGCATTGAATGGAGTCTTTTAACGCCATTTTATTATAGTCTGGTATACTAAAATGCAGGAGCTGGTGTTCTGCCTGTGCTTTAGAAAGGGTTAGTATTTTAACTGCATAATTATATACTGCACATAGCCAAGAAAGGAAGTTATGGTGGGGCCATATAAGATTAAGAAGGGGCCATAATCTTCTATACGTCCACCATAACTTTCTCTCTGGTTACTCCAAAAACTTATGTCATTCTTTATTTTCAAAGATATGTACGGTTACTATGGATGCGTATTCGAGCGATTTTTCGCACTGACGATATCGTCAGAACTGATCGTCAGTGCGAAGTGTTTACACTGTACGCGATTTCTGATTGTCAGTATGATTCGGCCCAATTTATATTGCGGTCTAAACTATGTTTTTTTGATATAATGTTCGGGAGGAATTCAAAATCTACCTGTATGTCTCTGAAATAATAGACGCGACGCTAATTTGATTATTATTTTCACTGCACAAAATTTTTGAAATACCTAAATAGAAAAATAATAAGAATATTTTTTATATAACTATAAGGATAATATATTTTATTGAAACAAATTGTACAGAGTAAAAACCAATTTAAGCCTTTATACATATAAACAAAAATACACTATAGATAATTAAATAAATATCTGTATTATTCCTGATAGTATCTAATAGAATTTCCCAAAAAGCAGGGGTAAACAGTAACAGCAATCGAAAGTAAGAGAATTAAACACAAAATTGACCGAAGCTGTCGCTAGTCACATGAAAAAATCAAACTCATTTGAACGCTGAAGTTGTTCTGACGACTTCGTACGTATTCTGACGACTAAATCACTGCCACTGTAACCACTCCCATTGGAAAGCATGAATTTGATTTTCATCCGATTTCATCAGAAGTCGTCAGTGCGAAAAATCGCTCGAATACGCATCCATAGTAACCGTACTCTTAGTCTACAAAAAGTTAGAAATAAATGAATGAATTGTTATTTTGGTTTTAAATTGTATAAAGTTCTTTCTAAGCCACAATATATAAATAAATGATATGAATATAATATATTATTAAATTCATCTTTGGTGATATCGTTCTAAAAGGTATCGAGTACACTTTGAGTGAAGTGAAATATTAGAAGCAAAAACCGAAGAGTTTTGGTCAATATTTTGATATTTGACAGAGGTTTTTAGGATAAGCTCCTCCTTTTCGTATTAAAAAAAGATTCCAGTCAGTAAATAAATAAAAATACTGATTATTGAATATTTGTCTTTTATTATTTTAGGATGTTGGCAGTTTTATTATTTCGAAATAAAATGTTATCTACTTTTCGATAAAATTTTACATCATAAAACTACGAAACAAATTGCGATGATCATTGTAAAGTGTTCGTAAATTGATAGAACTCTTTCTCGTGTTTCAAAGATTAATAACCATTTATTACTTTAGATTAGCACTAAAACATATCAATTTATTTGCAAAGTTAATTAATGTAAATGTTCCTAAAAGAATTATTTACGCTGAGTATATCCCTTTAATTCACAAAAACAAGGAAACATTAATGATGCACGTGCTAATATATTTCTTGATATCAAACCTTTCCTTCCGTAATTCAAATAACAACGATAGTATAATAAGTCATATACTGAATATTCAACCAAGGACAAAATTGCTATTATTCCGGTGTACTTTTAACTAAGGAAAGTAGCTTTTTTTAAAAGTCAAATCCGGATATTGACTTACATCGTTTTTGTATTTCTTCCCTTTAATGAAATAAAATAATATTGAAGTTCGTGTTAGGTACCAATAAGTGAAAATAGTTATCCTACTCGGCTATCTTTAGCAGTAGAATAATCGTAGTGTTTACTGAATAACCTCCTTAATATTGTTTCGATTAGAATTAGGTTAATATGATAAAATTTACATGGTGAATCATCATAGAATGAAATAACAAACTGATATCGGTGGCCACTTCATGTTCATGTCGCCATCTGAAACTCTGCCAATTCACCTGTTTATAAACTTTTCATTCATCCACTGTCTGACAGTTCTTAACCAATGAGGTAAGAGTTTAACTTTAAATTTACGAATAAATAAGAATGAACAATACTATAATTTCTTTGACAGTTTTATAGTTGAAATTACATTAATTGAAATGTAATGAAAATTATATTTCGAAATGATAAAATTACAATATCCTAAACTATTAAACATAAAAAAGGGACTCATTGGAATGTTTTCTGTTAGTTAATTGGAATTTTTACTACGAAAAGGATGAGCCTATCCTAAACACTGTAGCATAATCTAAAAATATTGACTCAAAACTCTTCGGTTTTTGCTTCTAATGTTTCATTTCATTCAAATGTACTCGATATCTTTTTGAACGATATTTCCACAGAGGGATTTAATAGTTTTAAAATATATTATTTGTATATTACATTTCATTCAAAATGTATAAGATACTTTTTATGTACAAGCGAATGAAAAAGTGATATTATACATGTAGAAAAATAATAGAATATCACTACACTGCAAACAATTCCATATTGTATACACATGGTTACCGTACGATTAAATGGTTTTAATGTGGTAATACACTATTAGTATGTGTTATTCACATTAAATAAATCTAACTACCATAAAAACACATAAGTAATTTATGGATATTCCACTCTGATACTATATCATAATAATTATATTGAACAGAGATTGTTTACATATTTAATCGACCACATCATATCCACATGTTTATTACCATACTTATAACTTGTGTTTAGTACTGTTTAACAAATGTAATTTACTACATTCATAGCATTATCTCAAATAACATGTAATTCATATGGTATCCATTTCAAAAAATTATATGTACATAGTACACATATGTTTTAAATGAGTAAGTGCCACATGGTATACACATGTTTTTAATGTGTAAGTGCCACATGGTATACACATGTTTTAAATGTGTAAGTGCCACATGGTATACACATGTTTTTAATGTGTAAGTGCCACATGGCATACACTTGTTTTTAATGAGTAGGTGCCACATGGTATACACATGTTTTAAATGTGTAAGTGCCACATGGTATACACATGTTTTAAATGTGTAAGTGCCACATGGTATACACATGTTTTAAATGTGTAAGTGCCACATGGTATACACATGTTTTATATGTTTCACTGCAACATGATACATACACATGGATTGTTTTCACTGAGTGTTGGTAATTAAATGTGACAATACAATCAGTCTAATCATTTTCAGGTCTCAATAATCTGAAATAGTTGACTCTCTTGGCAAAAGATTCGTTTTAGATATTTAGTTTGAAATTAAAATATTCATTATAACTTTTGAGAAGTTAGAATAATTAAAAATAAATTAGTTTTCAAAATATTTTTTTTTAAATTATTCATTATTTGTTAAACAAACAATTGTTTTCACTTACTATTTATTTATTATTGCCTATTATTTTCTATATTATATTTTCATTCATCCCTTAATTTATAAAAAACTTAGATTCAATTTTTCCAATTAAAATACATCAAATAAATATAATTTTATTGAATTCATAATATTTATCTCGTTAACATATTTCTATTCTAGGTTTTGGTCATTTGATTCCCGGTCATATTTATACAAATGGTACGGGAATCAAATGACTAGGAATGAAAAAGTATGGAATTAATTAACCGGGAATCAAATAACCTAGAATCAATTGACGGCCCACCATAATATATTCTCTATCAAAATATTTTAAATAAATCAATATGCAAGTTTTAATTAAGGTGATCGTCTATAGAGGTTTTGCTAGCTACCAATAATACTCGTCCGATTCATCTGAGATTTTGACATAAGGTGTAAAATGCTATAAATCTTAGAAGTTGCTCGTGTAAATTTTTCATTTTACGATCTAGGTAATTTCGAGCGAAACATATTAACTTCTATAAAAAAATTGTAGGATCAACCCACATTGAGCCTTTAGATTTGGCGCGAGTACGATTTGAGTAAAAAGTTACCGAGAAGATGGAGTAAACAAAAAGAAGTTAAAAATTATAAAAAAAGATATAAGCAAAAAAGGGAGCTTCTCGTCTCTGTCAGAGAACTCAAAGGTCCCCTAAGGCAGCGACGAAGCCATCTACCAAAAATGGGGGGGGGGGGGGCTAAGCCCATTTTAGCAAGGAAGGGGGGGGGGGGTTACTGTGGCACACCCTATTTTTCACCCCTCCTCCATTATTGAATCTGCTCACACTGACTTATAGTTGTCACACCAAAATGAATTTTTTTTATACGTTTTCTTTGGAATGTTTCTAGGGAGATAAAGTAAAAAAAAATGGAAAGAATTGCAAAAAACGAACGTCTAGACGATCCCCTTATAATGACCAATAAATGTATCAGAACACGATATACATTTCATTATTATTTGGGCATATTCAGATTCAAATTTTTATTTTCAGATTTTATTATAGCAGTTAGATTCAATACTTGATAAATAAACAATTGAATATTTAATTAATAGCAATTAAAATCAATTTTCGTTCATAACTCTACCGAGGAGAAAGTACGCCAATAATTTGAAGTGCCTTTCTTTTCCAAATCAAACCAATTTATACTTTTTGTGATGAATGTACCTAACAAATATTATATACTTTTTGCATCATATTGAAATCCTTAATTGAAATGGAACGCAACCCAATAGCAATGGTTTAACCTGCTGTGCCTCAGGGACCAGTCTTAGGTCCTCTACTCTTTTTAGTCTACATGGTCAAGATATACTCTCCAAGATTGGATCTCCGTCGTGCACCGCCATCCTCTTGGTCATGGGCTCACAGGGTGCCCATCCTGCCTGCATATTCTTAGCAGTGACTCTGCTGGTCACAGCAGCAGCTACAGTTCTTTTGATCACTGCTATGTTCACCAACCACTGGGAGGAGATTTCCTTCAGCAAAGTGGATGTCGAGAAATTCATAGCCAGAAACAACGCCACTCATAGTCTCATGTGGCTCTACGACAAGAAAGTAGCTAAGGTGAGGTGTACTGCAGTGAATAGTACCTATATTAAATGCTACATTTCGATAAGACATTATCTAAGATGAATTACATATTTATAATTTTCTGCTTTTTGAGATAATTATGATCAAAAACAAGAATTAAGCAAATTTGAACCCTACCTGTGATAAATTATTATTATTTGAATGTCTCTTCACAGTATTTTTTGATAGGTTTCCTTTTAAAATTCATGTTACCAAGTAAAGCCACCTTTCCATTGATTCCCTCCTAACTATCATAACAGACGTGGAATAGAAAGGGCTAGAATTATAGAATCAATTAACGTCTGCAGCAGATAGAGAGGGGCAAATTCCTCGAATTCTAACCTGACGAAATGACAATCAAACTAACCAGAATATTGATATTATTTGTCTCAAATTCAATCTACAGATCGAAATAGTGTTGAATTTTTTGAATTCATTCTGTTTTTTTTTATTTCTTAGCCATTCAAATGTTAATGAGTTAAGAATTTTGTTAATTTTTTTAGAATATATTTAAAACATATTTTAAGTAACTCTATTAATTGTTTCATTTTATCTATATAGTATAAATAGTACAAATTTTTGAATTTTTTGAAGTCTCTACTCATAAAAAAAGCTTATGAAACTAATGATGTCATATTAGGAAACTGTAGATAATAAAATGATTATTAATTTAATATTTTGACATTTCTTTTACTCAGAGTGAAGGTTATGGTGGGGCCATCTTCTATTGTCCCACATTAATTTTTTATCTTGGTATGTACTTCAATTTCAAGAGATAAATATTCTATTGCATTTCCAGATCACCCTGCACAACCCTTACCTCTACAACCAATTCTCAGTCGATAGGAGCAAGCGAAACACCCTAACTAACCCCAAACAGGAGTCACAACATAGAACACAACAAAGGACCCTATCACTGAGAGAGGGCATTGAGAGAGAATTAAGGGCATTATCTAACGAAAAGGAAGTACCTAACAAAAATCAGGTACTTTTCTCTCAGCCAGACCGGACTGTTTTGGACAACATTCTCAGGGCGTCCCAAAAATCGGACAAGAGTATCCGGTTTAAGAGGCAGACAACCGAGGTGGTGATGTTTTTAGTACCGATGCATGGAGGAATTTGGACCCTGTGTGTGGATTTAACAGGTAAATGCTATTATGTAATTTTATTGTATTAGTTAATTGTCAACAGATAAAACTGGCTGCAGTGTTAGTTTCACTAAAATGCGATAAAGATTGATTATTTAATTTTATATTTTCAATACATGCTCAAAAATTTGGCATATTATAATGTTGATATCACATACCATCATAAACTATCGATTTATAATAGTTGATTGTATTATTTTACCTAACTAATTGTTATCATTGAGAGAGTTTTGGTGGGATAAAATAAGGATGTGGTCGTACTTAATCTTCCATGGCCCCACCATAATTTCCCCTCTGTGTATCCTACTGTTTCCTAACGTAATATCCACAATTGTTACGGCAATGTAAACAGTCCATTATTGATGTCATTCACGATGTCTGTTGAGTTTATTACAGTCATCTATATTAGCATATGGAAAATTTAACCAGTTATTCGTAGAGCGCATACCTCCGCCACTGCTTCAATCGATTTTGACCTCTTAGTGACCTTGACCTTTGACCCGATTGCTCCAATAATCTAAGAAAATTATTCCTGTATTTTGACTAAAAATCCCACCAAATTTCATGCAATTTGGTTTAACTCTTTTTAAGTTATGCGAATAACAAGACTACATATAAAGCTGACTAAAACATAACCTTTCGCACACTTGCGAAGATAATAATAGCTTCACATTATGTAATTATGCTCATGTGTATTAACTTTGTGTGAAGCGAACACAATCATCATTAGTATATGGTAGGTAAAATATTATAATGCATTGCAGACTATGCAAATTAATGGTGCTTGTTGGATAATTATTGTCCACAATAATAATTTGTTAATGTAATTCCGCTCCTTTATCTAATATCTAAAACCAAAAATAGTTACACTTTTTATAGTTGATCAATCCCATCAAAAAAGATAGTTATGGCTGAGCCATAGAAGACTCAATCCTCTATAGCTCCACTATAATTTCCCCTCTTAATCCTCTATAGCTCTACCATAATTTCCCCTCTTAATCTTCTAAAGCCCAAACATAATTTCCCCTCTTAATCTTCTAAAGCCCAAACATAATTTCCCTTCTTAATCTTCTATAGCCCCACCATTACTTTCTCTCTTGGTTTTCAATCTTGCACATAGACCACTGTTACTTTTCTGTTGCAGAGGCAGAGCAAAAGGAGTTGAGAGACATGGGTTTCGGTTTATCAGGCTGTGTTAATTACCTCATACCTGAAGATGGGGAAAACTCCGTAAAGAAGGATTGGATTCAAAGTGAGGATTTGATTACTTTTATCATTTATTTAATCATTTCGGTAAATGTTGGTTTGGAGGATAGAGCAAGGGTTATCTCTTCAATTACGAGGTCTTAGATTTTGTGATAATTTTGGTATCATCTCTTTATTTTCCTCTTCCATCCGTGAGTGAAGTCACCGGTGCTCGTGTCCCTTTTCGTCACATTCATTGGTAAGTGACTACATTCACAGAGTAGCTTCTCTGCCACCAAATATAGATACGTGACTTAGTTGTCACGTCCATTGTTTTGGATCCTCATTGATTATGGCCTTTGGTTCCCCAACTGATGTTCGCAGTTATATAGTATTGAAGAAATTGTATAAGAATGTGTATTAAATAATATAGGTAGCATTGATTTTTTTTTTAAATATGATGTTATTGAATGAATGAGAAATTAGGAAATGAGGTATTTTATTTTTAATTTTCCTCATTAATTAACATACCTAAGTAGGTATGTCTTTATTTATTTCAGAATAATTATTTACTAATTATTTCAGTATATTCTAATTTCTTTAGAAAATAACATACGGTTAAATTCATAATAATTATTATTGTTGAAGTATAGAGGGTATATTATTATAGTCTGGGCTGAAATTTAGAAAAGTTTTCTTCGATTCACTGCAGTAGAAAATTTGTAAGGATAACTGCTATAAACTAATTTGTGCAAGTAAAGTTAATGGACCAGAAAACTTTATTTCAGCTTTAAATTTTAAATAAATATTCGCTTTAATATTTTATGAATATACAAACCTAATAAATGATAATGTTAATTATTATACATTAATTTTGCATATTTTATTAATTGAAACTTGAAAGAATTGATAAAAAAATGTGATCCATTTTGAAGTTGTGAAGAACGAGTACTAAATAAATGGGAAAAAAATTCTGCTTAAATCCTCTATAATATGGTATCGATGATTCCAAAATTATATTCTAATTCTAACTATCTATTGGTCAAATATTTAATAATTTAATCAAGTAAAGTTAACGGACCAGAATTTAAACAAGTAAAGATAACGAACCCTGGTCCGTTATCTTTACTTGCTCCAACTAAGTTTTTCTCTGTAATTGCATTGGCCATTGAATTAAATATTTTGTTCCTATTTTCAGTAGGTAGAACTCTTAATAATGAAAACTAAATGAAATATTTGTATTCGATATAATTCTCAATAAACTTTGAGTGGAATTCAAAACAATAACAAGCCAAATATAGTCAACAATAAATTTGAGTAAAATTTCAAGCTAATTTCAATCCAACATTTAAGAATTGCAGTCAGTTATTATCGGTATCTACTGACACACAATAAAACATGAATAATGAATCTACATTTTGCATTAGTTCAACATATTTATCTTATTTACTCTTTCAGGAATGAAGAATCTATCGATATCGTGTGCCCTGGTGTGCTGCATCATCCTCTGCGCATGCGCGATAGTAGGCAGCTTCGGCATCATCACCAGGCAAATATCTGCCGTGCTGGTTACTGGGGTCATGTACATATTGGCAAGTGAGTATTTGACAGAAATAATATTTCAATAGGTAGCATTACGTCAAGAAATAACAAAAAATCATTCGAGCGCAGTAATTTTATTCATTTGTTAGCATGGAAATGCTATAATAGATAAAGTGGTTAATTTGGGGCACATTAACTACCTTCAACCTCAACCCACAAAAACATTAATACAACTCACAGCTTTTAAAACACTCGTAAAATTACTAAATGCAATATTTTAGAATAAATTCAGCTCAGGAAAAGTTGCTTGAAAAAAGCAGTGCCGCAATTTACCTGTGTGGCCTTATCATTGATAAGAAACTTCTATTGTCGTTTTTCTGTGAAAATAAAATCTAACAATTTGTTCATTAAGATATTAATTAAAACTTCAAACCAAATCACAGTTCTCCACACTCATTCAATTGACAATTTATTAACCAAGCAATAATGCGACAATTCATTCATAGTGATAGTTTAAAGAATTTGATACATCTTTATATTTTTTCTCTGCAAACAGTCACGAATTTCTGCCCTCACTTAATTTACTGAAAATGGACGCTAAATGGCTTACTTCTTGAAAAAGCTTCTACCTGTTTCTGCACTACAGTCGTCTAGTTTATCCTCCCATTTATTTAATATGTGTTTGTTTCAGCCATTTTCGCCCTCTTCTGCCTCTCCATCATGCACTTCAAGAGAAGAACCAAGAAAGACTGTCTGGTACTGGACACACAGGTAATATTTTATATTGATTATATGGAAAATATTCCATTGATTATATCGGAACATATTCTTGAGAGGGAATATATAATGTTAATTACATTATATATTCATTTTATTCATGTGTGGTTGCCGTAGATGATTTAGTGAAGTTTCTCCTCAATCTTCTATGGCCCCACCATAAACTCCTCTCTACTAGGTAAGTTACGAATTATCAGTCGATTTCACAAATTCGGTCATAAAAGAAAAAGCTATATAATAATTATCATTTAATTTTGATTGGTATCCATGATATCTGCAGGTATCATGGATACCAATCAAATTAAAAATTAAATAATAATTATTATTATATCGTTTTTTCTTATATGACCGAAGATGTAAAACCGACCGATAATTCGTAACTTACCCTAATTACCTTATAAATTGAAACTAACAATCTTACTCAGCACTTTAGCATCATTTTCACAAGATGTTTCTCTTCAGGTGACACCCGAACTGAATGACACGAGACTCTACACCTCTGGGTGGTCCCTGAGTTTGGGGTGGACGGGGACAGTGACATGCTTGGGGGCTGCCCTCTTGTGGCTGCTACTGGCAAAGATAATGAGATATAACCCAATATCTCTGTCTTGAGTTAGATATAACCCAATATCTCTGTCTTGAGTTAGATATAACCCAATATCTCTGTCTTGAGTTAGATATAACCCAATATCTCTTTCTTGAGTTAGATATAACCAATATCTCTGTCTTGAGTTAGATATAACCCAATATCTCTGTCTTGAGTTAGATATAACCCAATATCTCTGTCTTGAGTTAGACATAACCCAATATCTCTGTCTTGAGTTAGATATAACCCAATATCTCTGTCTTGAGTTAGATATAACCCAATATCTCTGTCTTGAGTTAGATATAACCAATATCTCTGTCTTGAGTTAGATATAACCCAATATCTCTGTCTTGAGTTAGATATAACCCAATATCTCTGTCTTGAGTTAGACATAACCCAATATCTCTGTCTTGAGTTAGATATAGCCCAATATCTCTGTCTTGAGTTAGATATAACCCAATATCTCTTTCTTGAGTTAGATATAACCAATATCTCTGTCTTGAGTTAGATATAACCCAATATCTCTGTCTTGAGTTAGATATAACCCAATATCTCTGTCTTGAGTTAGATATAACCCAATATCTCTTTCTTGAGTTAGATATAACCAATATCTCTGTCTTGAGTTAGATATAACCCAATATCTCTGTCTTGAGTTAGATATAACCCAATATCTCTGTCTTGAGTTAGACATAACCCAATATCTCTGTCTTGAGTTAGATATAGCCCAATATCTCTGTCTTGAGTTAGATATAACCCAAAATCTCTGTCTTGAGTTAGATATAACCCAATATCTCTGTTTGAGTTATACTGAGATATAATCCATTATCTCTGTTTGAGTTATACTGAGATATAACCCAATATCTTTGTTGTATATCGGGTTTAGACAATTGATTATACTCGATAATAAAAATACCAATTATGTTAGACAATAAATGGTTCTACAAATGCCCAATCGTAATATTTATCGCAAATTATGAACGGTTATTGTCTATCGCATTTCGTTTTTATTATTAATAAATTTATCTTAAGATTTGAGGCATAGTTGTACATATATTACGAGTAACTTATATTGAAAAATATTAATAATTAATATTATTCAAATCATTTAAATATATAAATTTAATTATCTAACAAAATTTGCATTTTTTAATATGAATAGCGTTCTTTTTAATATTTTAATTTTCTTAATTTTTTGTCATTTAAATATTCCTGATATTTAAACATTCAAACTATTGCTATTTACAATTGTAATTAACGAACATTTGTGTAATCTTTGATATTTGAGCTTCTATAAATAACTAATATTTCTTTTTATTAGTGTTAATAATTTGGCATTTCTAATATATGTATATTTAGTAGTTGTTGAATTATTTTACATAACCTCATTATTATTTTTTTGATAATGTATTTTTGATCATAGATCATCATTTTCGATAGTGAGCTCTATAATTGCCCTATAACTGTTGTTTTTATTGATATTAGTAATTACAATTTATATGATGGTACATAGTATCAAGAAGTAAAAATAACAATCAAATGTTATTGATAGAGCTCTACTACATATTATTTTGATTTACATTTTTTTATTGTCTTTTGATGGATTGAAATAAAAAAAAATAATAAAAAAAAAATTAGCAAGAAGTTTAGCATTGATAATAAATATTTGTATATTTTAACAATATAATATTATAAATGAGTAAATTTAATATAATATTTATTCTATGTATTTTTAAATAATCGAATACAATTATCATATAGATATACCTTGACAATGAATAGATGTGACAATTCTTCATATTATGTGTAATTAATGTTATAGTGGGTCATAGAAGAATGGGAGATTACTTAATCTTCTATGGCCCCACCATAACTTCTTTGGTGCTTGTGTGCTATTTATAAACATAGTTTTAATTAAGCTCTCAAGTGATTGAAAATTGACAATAAATGAATTTTTGTATAAATACTTTTAGTGACAATTAAATTGTTTGTTTATATATATCTAATATATAATATAATCTTCATCTTAACAACTTGTGTCTTTTTTAATATCTTTTTCATACTCGGTTCAAAGTAGGTGCAGTTTACATATTAGCAGGCTGGCAGTAATCCTACTATCGGCCTGCTAAGATACTGCTCCAATAGGTTTGATGTATCTATATGTATGTATTAATTCACCCCTCGATACAATTGCAGTATTTAGCTTGTATCTATAAATAAGAAATTGATTCATTTATATATTTTCTGTAGTATTCGAAAGAGAATTATTTCAGCTAAAGGTAGGTATAGCGTCACCGTACTCGTATGGTGTGTTAACATAGGTGTGTGTTAACATAGGTGTGTGTTAACATAGGTGTGTGTTAACATAGGACTGTGTTAACATAGGTGTGTGTGTGTTAACATAATTAGGACATTTAGCCTCTCTAGCGGTATATTTTTGAGTTACAATGATGATTTTTTTACCAAAATGATCAGCATTTTATGATTTATATGTCTATAAGATAACTCTAAAACACATATTTTTGTGTTTATGACTTTGTTGTTGCAAACAAGCGAATATATCAATCAGAATTGTTTACAGGTCACATATTGAGTTGATGCACAGTGTCCGATTACTGTGAGTGTCTGGTAACTGTGTGGTTGCCTGGGTATAAAAATATTCGATTTAATTCATGGAACATTTTAGAGTTTATTGAGAGCATATCGTAGTTATGGTGGGAAAATGGTTCTAAAATAATATTTAATAATAATAATTATAAGATTAATTGTAAATGATTTTTTTAGCAATTCCTATTGAAACACAATTTTATCTGGTAAATTATTTTATTAATTAGTGTAAGGGAAAAATCTTCTATAAATTGGTATTCATACATATTTAGCTCGGACCGACAGTTGGGCCCGCCGACAATTGGGCAAAAGACAATTGGGCCCAGGACAATTGGGCCCCAAGACAATTATATTATTTGCCCATTTTTTTCAGAATCTACTGTATCAACTTAATTAAAGACCATTGTTACTGTAATAACTAGGGTTGTGACGATATGCTTTTTGCATAAAAATGCAGTCTTGAGCATATTTAAAATAAAGAATATTCCTTACATGAAAAAATATTTTTGTTACGAAAAATTAATATTTTTTAATAGGAAATATTCTTTTCACGAATAAATTAATATTTTTTTGAACCTAAATAATTTCCTGTTCTGAAATAGTTCATGTAAGCAACAAATTTCCTAGTTACAGTACCTCTATATAGTGAACTCCTGTGAAGTAAATGAGTTAGGATGTAGCCAATAGAAAATAAGAATGTAGCTATTTTAGATGAAGAAACAAAAGAAAATAAGGATGTAGGTATTTTAGACATGCCGAAATTATTGGAACATACAAATTGAATTAAAGTTAATGTGAATTTTTTGAAACCTGTTCAGTGTTCAATATTAAAAAGTTTTATTATTATTATTACAAAATGTATTCTCAATCTTATTTCATCCCAACAACTGTTTAATCAACTGTTCAATGAAACTTATAACCTTTAAAATTTACCCATTTTTTACTGAATAATTGTCTTTGTCAGACGATGTACACTACACATTGGATCCATATGACATGATTCAAAATAATACGACTTATTTAAATACTTCAAAGATTTTCATTACATTAAAACATGAGATTAGCATCCAAATGTGATTTAAGAGGCTTGGTAATATATACCTTATCGAGTATATCAATTGAATTAAAAAAGCATAAACATATTTTTAGAGAATATAAAGCATATTTCAAAGATAATATTGTCACTTCCCTAGTGATAACAAAGTAACACTTCTTTATTTTGTCTTCTGCCATATTTTTTCTGGGCTTAATTGTTTTGGGGCCCAATTGTCGTGGGCTCAATTGTCTTTAGGTCAAATTGTCTGGGGCCCAATTGTCTGGGGCCCAATTGTCTGGGCCCAATTGTCCTGGGGCCAATTGTCAGTGCACCCATAATTAGTATTTACTGTTATTTGGATTATTAACAATTATTGGTTACTAACAATTATTGGTTTCTAACAATTATTGGTTTCTAACAATTATTGGTTTCTAACAATTATTGGTTTCTAACAATTATTGGGGTTTCTAACAATTATTGGTTTCTAACAATTATTGGTTTCTAACAATTATTGGTTTCTAACAATTATTGGGATTTCTAACAATTATTGGTTTCTAACAATTATTGGTTACTAACAATTATTGGTTACTAACAATTATTGGTTTCTAACAATTATTGGTTTCTAACAATTATTGGTTACTAACAATTATTGGTTTCTAACAATTATTGGTTACTAACAATTATTGGTTACTAACAATTATTGGTTTCTAACAATTATTGGTTTCTAACAATTATTGGTTTCTAACAATTATTGGTTACTAACAATTATTGGTTACTAACAATTATTGGTTTCTAACAATTATTGGTTTCTAACAATTATTGGTTACTATAAATAAATCGAATTCTTTAGAAAATCCGATCTTTTTTATGTTATTCGAAATTTTAACGAAAAATTGGAATTTTTTGTTATTCAGATTTCGATCATGAAGATTTTTTTAGTTTATTACCCGTTACAATTATGGACTATAATTTTTTTAATAATCCAGATTTTATTACACAGCAAAGTACACTGTACAGCAAGATATATTTTCACTAAAGTGAGTTATATTTTCATTATAGTGAGCTATATTTCCTTAATGGTTGAATGTTTGTTGTTTTTAACGCTCTGTTAATATTGTAAGTACTTTGATAGTAGCGTCTGTAATATCAGTTTCAGGCAATATTGAAGTAGTAAATTAATTTATCCCTATCTGCTAATATTCAAGTAAGAAGATAAAATTCAATTGAAAAATAGTTTCAATATGAGAAATAAATCGAAATGATTAGCAATATAAATTTGAATTTTATTTATAATACTAAAATTTGAATTCATAAATTTTTTTTAAGACTCTTCCGCGCGAAAAAAAAACGACCAAAATATCAATAAATCTGACAGAAATTTTACACTAATTTTATAGCGCAATTGCTTTTTATAGACTGAAACTTCATATTCCTCTTCGATAATTAGAGAAAACAACAAAATCTTTATCCGATTTTAAATCTGTAAAATTATTGCTTTACCAGCGGATAATTTTGTCACTTACGCTATTTTCAGCCTCTATCTTCAGATGGGTCTGTTGTTCGTGCGGTAAGGTCTTAAATATATATTTCTATTATGCTATATATCTATTATCCATTATATACCTATATCAATAAAGTGTTTCTGTTATATACAAAACAATACATATATCGTTAAAAATGATATATGTATACCAGGTGTTTTACATCAAATTGGATTTTGTTTTAAAATAATTTCACAATTGTTACTAAATGGGTGTACTAACTAATGTGATTCTGTTCACATTAGTTAGTAGGTAAACAGAAGTATGTTAAGGCACATTTTCACATATTGTCACATGGAGACCATAAAGTCAAAGTGCACTTAAATTATTTTATTTATAAAAAGGAATAAAAAGAATTAATTTATATGCCATATATAGATTGTTTGAAATTCTTTATTGTAATTTTATTAAAATTTCAGTTAGCAGAATAAGAGGAAAACATTTAAACTTTTCTAGAAATTGATAAAAATTTTATGGAGAAGAATTATTCAATAATAAATTTAAAACTTTATAAAATTATATAGCAAATACATATAAAATTATATTCTAAAACATAAACATATACATTATATTCTAAAACATAATTAATTGATAATAATTATAATATAATAATTTCTCAAGCAAAATTATTATTGTTTACTTGTTGACAAAATATTTACGTGTATATGTGCTAGGCATGTGAATGGCACTCAAGAAACACATTCCAATAAAGATATTTGCACCTCTTTTTTGTGAATGAATTTAGTAAGAATGTTTGTAAGCATGTATTTAGACCTTTTAATTGAATGTATATATTAACATCTAAACAGTAGGTACACATATAATGATAAAAAGTTATGGTGGGGCCATAGAAGATTATGGGGGAAACTCACTTAGATTGTTCAATCGCATCCCCCATATTTTCTATGTGAGTACACATGTTATTAACTTACATGATATGTTATCGGATAACGGAAAACACGTATCTCGTTTTTCTCACTCTAATATTTTTTTTAATTCTTCATCTTTGTAATTAATATATATATTGTAATTTATGTATACAATTATATGTTCTTTTTTGATGTTTAGGTCTTTCCCTTCTCACTTTGATGTATAAATAACTTACATGATTTATTTACAAAGTGCATACAATAAATGTATATAAAATAAATAACACATAAAATGCATAACACTGCATGTATATCCAATAATATTTATTTTAGAAAAGGGTAAATATTACTCCCGTAGGTTATATTTAATTAATTTAATTTTATAATTTCATTCTCGAACCTTATATAAATTCTATATACGCTTTAATTAAATATGTAATAGGGTTAGTTTTGAGTTATTGTGTGGGTCCGCATTTTCGATCATCTAAGAGAAACACATATCTATTATATATATAACTCATTTTATGTTAAATATATATGTCCTGAAATTCTGAATAAATAAATATAATACAAGTAACTATATTTTTATTTCTTCTCTTTTTTATTCTAAAATGTGAAACTGTTCGATAACTCAGAATATACCCTAATAATAAATCTATAAAAATATAACAGTTTTCAGTGATTATTTTATTTATATTCTAAAAAAAAAATACATAATTTAATATAGTTAATATAAGTATAGCTAGACTATGAAATAATTACAATCAAGCGCTATAGTGAAATATATTCCCATATCGTACTGTTATATTTATAGTAAGATTTAACTATAACTACTGTAATTATTGCAAACTATACATTAATTACTAATATAATTATGTGATAAAATAGCGTCATGTTGACAATAAAGTTTATTCTTCTCATATTAAATAATTTTATTATCCCATGAAATATATTTAATAGGATTAATTTTTAAATTAATAAGACGATCAAAATATAAAATAATGAAATTATTATTATATTTATCTTATTAATATGCATATATAGAAGAATATTCTAATAATTTTATTCGACCTCATTTAAAATGTCAACTGATTATTTGACCTCTGATAATTTCCCCTTCATAATATGAGAGGAGGTCAATTTCCACTTCATAATATGAGAGGAGGTCAATTTCCTCTTCATAATATGAGAGGAGGTCAATTTCCCGTTCATAATTTGAGAGGAGGTCAATTTCCCCTTCATAATATGAGAGGAGATCAATTTCCCCTTCATAATATGAGAGGAGGTCCATTTCCTCTTCATAATATGAGAGGAGGTCAATTTCTCCTTCATAATATGAGAGGAGGTCAATTTCCTCTTCATAATATGAGAGGAGGTCAATTTCCCCTTCATAATATGAGAGGAGGTCATTTTCCCCTTCATAATATGAGAGGAGGTCAATTTCCCCTTCATAATATGAAAGGAGGTCAATTTCCTCTTCATAATATGAGAGGAGGTCAATTTCCCCTTCATAATGTGAGAGGAGGTCAATTTCCCCTTCAAAATATGAGATGAGGTCAATTTCCACTTCATAATATGAGAAGAGGTCAATTTCCCCTTCATAATATGAGAGGAGGTCAATTTCCTCTTCATAATATGAGAGGAGGTCAATTTCCCCTTTATAATATGAGATGAGGTCAATTTCCTCTTCATAGTAATAATGAGAGGTCAATTTTTTTTCTCAATGATATTTTTCAACATCGAAGCTCGTTTTTCATAAATTATTTTCTGTTTGCAGAATAGTTTATTGATGAAAATAAATAATTGATTTTGGCATATATTTTAAATTTATCATTCTTTTTTCGAAGTAATGAACCATATTGTTATTTTTCTTCAGTCTTACATAACGTTATTTATTTAATATAACACTCACTTTAATTATTAAATATGCAGCAATATGGTTACTTTTGGACTATAATTAAAATTTGCAGTACGTTAAATAATAATATTCACATGAATTAAAATATGGCAACATTTGGCAGTTGAGTACAATACACACGTATAACGTACAAATGCACACACTAGACTCTATGCCCTCACATAGTGTGTAACAGACAGTGAGAGTGAGAGGTTGTCACGTGTAAACCTCTGCTATCGTTACTTTAAATCCCTTACAATGAAATTTAAATGATTACACTGTGCCTTCGAACGTGCCTGACCATTACGGTGATAAATACAGTGATATCAACCCTATGTACCTTTGGTAAATGGCAGTGTTCAGTGCAATATGCTAGCAAGGTTGAAGATACTTTTCAGTACCACTTCTACCTATACCTAATATATATACACGTATGTGTGTTCGTGTGCGGCGGGTCCATCTGTTTCGCGACTTGAAGTGGTTCTACTCCTATGTATTACTATAAATAGATTTCTTCTTGAGAATTTAAGTGATAAGAATTATTCTAAAATTGTATTTCATTATCAGTATGGATATTCTATAGTCTGTACGCATGGTGATTATAGGGTGAGTTACGAATTATCGGTCAGTTCCACATCTTCGGTCATATAAGAAAAAACTATACAATTTTTTTTTATTATTACACAGTGCTATCTAATAATAATAATTTTTATATAGTTTTTTCTTAGATGATCGAAGATGTAGTACTGACCGATAATTCGTAACTTACCCTATAACCCCCTCCCCCCTTTGGGTAGATGGTTACGGACCACCTGGTGACCCGTTATCCCAGGGGTTAGGTTAGGGCAAGTTACGAATTATCGGACAGTTTCACATTTTCGTCCACGTAAGAAAAAAAAAATATATAATTTGGTAATGTAACTCGTTATTTTTAATTAGTATCCATGATACAATATATACATTTGATCAATTATTAAATGGTATCCTGGGTACTAATTTAATTAACGAGTTATAGTGTCAAATTTTATGATCGAAAATGTGGAACTGTCCGATAACTCATTACTTCTTTAGATGTTTAATTAATTAATATGTAATGACACTAATGCCGCAGCCACCATCGACAATATCTCTTATGAATTCTGAGTGAAATTTAAGAATTTTTATTAGATTTAAAGTTCCTTCTACACAAAAAATTGACTTATTTTTATGCTACGATATTATTTTCAAAATATGTTATATGTACTATAGACTAAATAGAACATTCATTTGATATTAAGTAAATATAACAGTTATTATATAATATAACTCTATTATTAATTCTGATGTCTTACTAGATATCTATTGGAAACCATAGCGATTTATAAATTATTTAGTTTATTTTCCTAATGGTGTGACGAACGTGAAGTGAACTCAGTGAAAATTCCCCACTTTAACTTTAAGATGTAATTGTGTTTGTTGCGGACATTACTGCGGTCAGGCTGCCCCGAATTGTCCCTCGAAATGCTGGACGCGGCGCACGCCAGTTCCATGTTCAGGGGGCGACTGCGGAAAAGGGGAGCTGAAGGGGTGTCTAAAAAGGGGCCACTGGTGAGTTATGAACATTTGGAAAATAATAAAATATAAATAGTAAAATATTTACATGGTAGAACTAGGGTAAGTTCCGAGTTATCGTACGGTATCATATTTTCGGACTTTTAAGAAAAAATATTTATTAATATTTAACCTTCTTTTTCATTGTTATCCACGAAATTAAAGTAAAAGTTATCTAGGCTAATAGTAATTCTATATTTTTTCTTACAAGTCCGAAAATGTGGTACCGTACTATAACTCCGAACTTACCCTATAAGCAGTTATATGTAGCCTATATAATAATATTCTAAATTTCTAATTACAAAATATATTTTTTTTCTAACGGGAAATTTTTTTCCCATAAAAAACATTAAATTTTTCTCCTTCACTTCAGTAATATTAACATGTCAACAAATTTAATTCACTCCTAAATAAAAATATCAATATTTTTATCATTTTCCCTGGCCATTTACAACACACTGTTATAATAATCAGACCCACTAATCGATAACCTAATTAGTGTGTTTGATTATCACTGTTTGTTTGCTTGTATCTTTTCCCAAATCAGACGATTTATGGTAAAGTAACATTTACCTGATGCGAATAAAATAGCAACCAAATGAAAATCCCAATCGGTTATTATTCAGAAACAGAAAATACAGTAACAATAAGTTATTTTTATATTTTGATATATTGAAAATTGTATTTGTTATTCAGTTTACAGTTGGTGAATGTTACTTTTCCCCTCAGTTTATCATACTGTTGGCCTCTCTTCAAACATATAACCTCATTTAGATTATTTTAATTAGTGTGCCAATAGTGTCACATTTTATTGTAATTTAAATGTATGCTTAAAGATTATTTATTAGTTAAAGAATGCGAACATTTCTCAGTAACCAGCCACATTTCATCTATTATAAACCTTAGTAATATCAATGCTATTTAATTCACCAGGTATAACACTGCAAGAATAAGTTTATTATGATCTTTTTAATAAGAATTCAATATATAGATGATATTATTATAATGTTAATTTATTGTTTGTCATATACATATATACTGGAATTATTTCACTACTCGATACAGTGTAGCATAGATACTGATACACCAGAATTATTTTACCACTCGATACAGTGTAGCATAGATACTGATACACCAGAATTAATTAACCACTCGATACAGTGTAGCATAGATACTGATACACCAGAATTATTTCACTACTCGATACAGTGTAGCATAGATACTGATACACCAGAATTATTTAACCACTCGATACAGTGTAGCATAGATACTGATACACCAGAATTATTTCACTACTCGATACAGTGTAGCATAGATACTGATACAACAGAATTATTTAACCACTCGATACAGTGTATCATAGATACTGATACAACAGAATTATTTTACCACTCGATACAGTGTTTCATAGATACTGATACACCAGAATTATTTCACTACTCGATACAGTGTAGCATAGATACTGATACACCAGAATTATTTAACCACTCGATACAGTGTAGCATAGATACTGATACACCAGAATTATTTCACTACTCGATACAGTGTAGCATAGATACTGATACAACAGAATTATTTAACCACTCGATACAGTGTATCATAGATACTGATACAACAGAATTATTTTACCACTCGATACAGTGTATCATAGATACTGATACACCAGAATTATTTAACCACTCGATCCAGTGTATCATAGATACTGATACACCAGAATTATTTTACCAATCGATACGGTGTATCATTTTGAATTCATTTTCGATTGTTTTTCTATTTCAGTATCAATTTTACGATCACACCGGATTACATCACAGTTTTTATGATGTCCATTTAAGTTGTTTAAGCTCAGGCTTCAGAAAAACACTCTGTGATAAATTCATCATAGGAATCAATATATATATAATGAAAAATATTAAGGCTCATGAATGCAGAAGAGCTACTGCGAGCTGAATTTTTAACTTGCAACCGCTACGTCACTATTTGGCATTTTCATAAATAGCTAATTAATTAAGTAAAAGATATCAAATCATCTGAATACTGTAACAGTTAATTATTATTTAGGCTGTAAATAAGTTCTTACATACTTAGAACTGATTACGATTATCCATACAATTTCAATGAGAAAAATATAAATAAATATTAAGTTTTGAACTCAGTAACCTATAAGGTCCTCTTCAGGAAATATTAACATTGCAGTTAAATTTGTGTTACATTTCTGTTCGTAATTTCTTCTCTTGCCAATTTATTTTATAGTATTTTAAAATGAAAAACAAATTGAAAAATAATTTTTCGTTTCCCCCATAGATTGCCAAACATCCATCTCCACCAGCTCCTTCCCCCAGTTCATCCCCCACTCCGTCACCCCCAGGGGGATTGCAGTCTTCACCCCACCACTCCCCCCAGTCAAAGGTAAGTACAGGGAGAGTTATGGTGGGGGCATAGGAGATTAAGATGGGAAGTTAGGGTGGGGGCTTAGGAGATTAAAACTCACTGAAACTTCTATGGTCCCATCATAAATTTCTCTTTGAATTTTGGTACTCAAAAATATTTAATAACATTAGTTAAACTATTTTTATCAATTCCATAAATTTGAAGATAGCTATTTTATTGTGAAAAATTAACAAATATCAAGTTCACTTTAATATACGTATTATTTTTTATTTTGTACTTCATTGAATTAATTCAAGTCCCATTTTTAATTTTGATTTATAGCTAAATTTTGTATTTCTTATTCATCCTATACTGATGGGGTATGAATTGACAGTTTTGAAGTTTGCTTAACTTATAATGATATGATTTAACATCATTTTAATTCTCCAACATCAGATTCGTGGTGCGAGTCCTTCAATTCCGGTTCCGGTGCCCCGTACCCGCCGTGGGGGCTTGGGTTGCACCAGTCCAGATCCGACCCAAGAAAATATCACCCCATCCTCTCCAAAGTGTTCACCCGTTAGGAGGATATATGGGGAGGTAGGAATAATCTTTCAAATATTTATTACGTCTAAATTAACAACATGTTTATCTTTTCGTGTTATAGATTTTTGATTAGATTGATTATTTTTTATTTCGTTTTAATTTTTGTAGGGTTCTCCCCACACTGCTGCAAGAGTTTCATCTCGGATTCGACCAGCATCACCTTCGGACAAGCCCAGTATTCCCGTGTTTCGCCGAAATGGTTCCCCATCCTCCCCTATCAAAGCACTTAACAGAATTACAACCCCAAACTCCCCATGCAACGTACCTCAATCCCCAGGAGGCTCTATTCCCCGTCGCCAATCCCCCGTATCTCCCGGTAAAGACGTTATGTCGACATCCAATCCTGGCTACGACCGTCGTGCCGAATCTCCTACCAATGGCAGTTCTATTCCCAGAAAGATCAAATACATGGTTAACCAGCACAATGGAACGGGCCCCAACGTTAGACCTGCTAATCTTAATTTATCAAATAAGGAAACTGGAAACTCGGATCTTTTGTACCAACAACCTTCTACACGGACCAACGCTTCCCCCACACGAAATACCAATTATAGTTCTACTAGTAAAAATTACAATCAACCCAGAGGTCCGTCTCCTAATAGCAAAATAGGACTTTATCAAAGATACAACAATATTTCCCCTGTGAAAGATAAGCGACAGCTGGATCAGTCCAACCACCCCTCAGGAATACCCCGAAGAGAACCCTCCCCGACACAACCCTCCCAATCAACCTCTTCCACTCCTAGAGGAATTTCACCTAATAGTGCGATTTCGGCAGCTTCCTCTATGTCAAACATCCATCGAAACCCTTCCCCTGGTAATGGCAATCGAGGTACATCCCCCCGTGGGGCGTCTCCCGGCTCGCGTTGCTCTTCTTCATCTGGTGTTAGCGATGAAGTGATCAGAGGACGAGTCCGGCGAGCAGTCCGCGCGCGACTTTATCTCCTTCACCAGCCGGGTCCGAACTCCTTCAGTGTTGGCGGAGATTCACCTTCTCACAAGTACAAAGTTATCATTGGGCCGCAGGTAAGAGTTACATTAGTATATTTCACGACTAGCCTATAATGTGTAAGACATTATTGAAGACCTGAATGATTTATAGACGATGACTGGTGCAAAATGTGTAACAATGTTGAAATGATATATTCTTAATTAAGTTGAAGGTGATCGTACCAAATATTTGGCACTTGACACCAAATGTATGGCACTTGGCACCAAATGTATGGCACTTGGCACCCAATGTATGGCACTTGGCACCCAATGTATGGCACTTGGCACCCAATGTATGGCACTTGGCACCAAATGTATGGCACTTGGCACCAAATGTATGGCACTTGGCACCCAATGTATGGCACTTGGCACCCAATGTATGGCACTTGGCACCCAATGTATGGCACTTGGCACCCAATGTATGGCACTTGGCACCCAATGTATGGCACTTGGCACCCAATGTATGGCACTTGGCACCCAATGTATGGCACTTGGCACCCAATGTATGGCACTTGGCACCAAATGTATGGCACTTGGCACCAAATGTATGGCACTTGGCACCCAATGTATGGCACTTGGCACCCAATGTATGGCACTTGGCACCCAATGTATGGCACTTGGCACCAAATGTATGGCACTTGGCACCAAATGTATGGCACTTGGCACCCAATGTATGGCACTTGGCACCCAATGTATGGCACTTGGCACCCAATGTATGGCACTTGGCACCCAATGTATGGCACTTGGCACCCAATGTATGGCACTTGGCACCCAATGTATGGCACTTGGCACCCAATGTATGGCACTTGGCACCCAATGTATGGCACTTGACACCAAATGTATGGCACTTGGCACCAAATGTATGGCACTTGGCACCAAATGTATGGCACTTGACACCAAATGTATGGCACTTGGCACCAAATGTATGGCACTTGGCACCAAATGTATGGCACTTGGCACCAAATGTAAGGCACTTGGCACCAAATGTATGGCACTTGGCACCCAATGTATGGCACTTGGCACCTAATGTATGGCACTTGGCACCAAATGTATGGCACTTGGCACCAAATGTATGGCACTTGGCACCCAATGTATGGCACTTGGCACCTAATGTATGGCACTTGGCACCAAATGTATGGCACTTGGCACCAAATGTATGGCACTTGGCACCCAATGTATGGCACTTGGCACCAAATGTATGGCACTTGGCATCAAATATTTGGCACTTGACACCAAATGTATGGCACTTGGCACCCAATGTATGGCACTTGACACCAAATGTATGGCACTTGGCACCCAATGTATGGCACTTGGCACCAAATATTTGGCACTTGACACCAAATGTATGGCACTTGGCACCAAATGTATGGCACTTGGCACCAAATGTATGGCACTTGGCACCAAATATTTGGCACTTGGCACCCAATGTATGGCACTTGGCACCCAATGTATGGCACTTGGCACCAAATGTATGGCACTTGGCACCAAATGTATGGCACTTGGCACCAAATGTATGGCACTTGGCACCAAATATTTGGCACTTGGCACCCAATGTATGGCACTTGGCACCCAATGTATGGCACTTGGCACCCAATGTATGGCACTTGACACCAAATGTATGGCACTTGGCACCAAATGTATGGCACTTGGCACCAAATGTATGGCACTTGGCACCAAATGTATGGCACTTGGCACCCAATGTATGGCACTTGGCACCCAATGTATGGCACTTGGCACCCAATGTATGGCACTTGGCACCCAATGTATGGCACTTGACACCAAATGTATGGCACTTGGCACCCAATGTATGGCACTTGGCACCCAATGTATGGCACTTGACACCAAATGTATGGCACTTGGCACCAAATGTATGGCACTTGGCACCAAATGTATGGCACTTGGCACCAAATGTATGGCACTTGGCACCAAATGTATGGCACTTGGCACCAAATGTATGGCACTTGGCACCAAATATTTGGCACTTGACACCAAATGTATGGCACTTGACACCAAATGTATGGCACTTGGCACCAAATATTTGGCACTTGACACCAAATGTATGGCACTTGGCACCCAATGTATGGCACTTGGCACCAAATATTTGGCACTTGGCACCCAATGTATGGCACTTGGCACCAAATATTTGGCACTTGACACCAAATGTATGGCACTTGGCACCAAATGTATGGCACTTGGCACCAAATATTTGGCACTTGGCACCCAATGTATGGCACTTGGCACCAAATATTTGGCACTTGACACCAAATGTATGGCACTTGGCACCAAATGTATGGCACTTGGCACCAAATGTATGGCACTTGGCACCAAATGTATGGCACTTGGCACCAAATGTATGGCACTTGGCACCAAATGTATGGCACTTGGCACCAAATGTATGGCACTTGGCACCAAATGTATGGCACTTGGCACCAAATGTATGGCACTTGGCACCAAATGTATGGCACTTGGCACCAAATGTATGGCACTTGGCACCAAATGTATGGCACTTGGCACCAAATATTTGGCACTTGACACCAAATGTATGGCACTTGGCACCAAATATTTGGCACTTGGCACCAAATATTTGGCACTTGACACCAAATGTATGGCACTTGGCACCAAATATTTGGCACTTGACACCAAATGTATGGCACTTGACACCAAATGTATGGCACTTGGCACCAAATATTTGGCACTTGGCACCAAATATTTGGCACTTGGCACCAAATGTATGGCACTTGGCACCAAATGTATGGCACTTGGCACCAAATATTTGGCACTTGGCACCAAATATTTGGCACTTGGCACCAAATATTTGGCACTTGACACCAAATGTATGGCACTTGGCACCAAATGTATGGCACTTGGCACCAAATGTATGGCACTTGGCACCAAATGTATGGCACTTGGCACCAAATGTATGGCACTTGGCACCAAATATTTGGCACTTGACACCAAATGTATGGCACTTGGCACCAAATGTATGGCACTTGGCACCAAATGTATGGCACTTGGCACCAAATGTATGGCACTTGGCACCAAATGTATGGCACTTGGCACCAAATATTTGGCACTTGACACCAAATATTTGGCACTTGGCACCAAATATTTGGCACTTGACACCAAATGTATGGCACTTGGCACCAAATATTTGGCACTTGACACCAAATGTATGGCACTTGGCACCCAATGTATGGCACTTGGCACCAAATGTATGGCACTTGGCACCAAATGTATGGCACTTGGCACCAAATGTATGGCACTTGGCACCAAATATTTGGCACTTGACACCAAATGTATGGCACTTGGCACCCAATGTATGGCACTTGGCACCAAATGTATGGCACTTGGCACCAAATGTATGGCACTTGGCACCAAATGTATGGCACTTGGCACCAAATATTTGGCACTTGACACCAAATGTATGGCACTTGGCACCCAATGTATGGCACTTGGCACCAAATGTATGGCACTTGGCACCAAATGTATGGCACTTGGCACCAAATGTATGGCACTTGGCACCAAATGTATGGCACTTGGCACCAAATATTTGGCACTTGGCACCAAATATTTGGCACTTGGCACCAAATGTATGGCACTTGGCACCAAATGTATGGCACTTGGCACCAAATATTTGGCACTTGGCACCAAATATTTGGCACTTGGCACCAAATATTTGGCACTTGACACCAAATGTATGGCACTTGGCACCAAATGTATGGCACTTGGCACCAAATGTATGGCACTTGGCACCAAATGTATGGCACTTGGCACCAAATGTATGGCACTTGGCACCAAATATTTGGCACTTGACACCAAATGTATGGCACTTGGCACCAAATGTATGGCACTTGGCACCAAATGTATGGCACTTGGCACCAAATATTTGGCACTTGACACCAAATGTATGGCACTTGGCATCAAATGTATGGCACTTGGCATCAAATGTATGGCACTTGGCACCTAATGTATGGCACTTGGCACCAAATGTATGGCACTTGGCACCAAATGTATGGCACTTGGCACCCAATGTATGGCACTTGGCACCAAATGTATGGCACTTGGCACCAAATGTATGGCACTTGGCACCAAATGTATGGCACTTGGCACCAAATATTTGGCACTTGACACCAAATGTATGGCACTTGGCATCAAATGTATGGCACTTGGCATCAAATGTATGGCACTTGGCACCTAATGTATGGCACTTGGCACCAAATGTATGGCACTTGGCACCAAATGTATGGCACTTGGCACCCAATGTATGGCACTTGGCACCAAATGTATGGCACTTGGCACCAAATGTATGGCACTTGGCACCCAATGTATGGCACTTGGCACCAAATGTATGGCACTTGGCACCTAATGTATGGCACTTGGCACCAAATGTATGGCACTTGGCACCAAATGTATGGCACTTGGCACCCAATGTATGGCGCTTGGCACCCAATGTATGGCACTTGGCACCAAATGTATGGCACTTGGCACCAAATGTATGGCACTTGGCACCAAATGTATGGCACTTGGCACCTAATGTATGGCACTTGGCACCAAATGTATGGCACTTGGCACCAAATGTATGGCACTTGGCACCAAATGTATGGCACTTGGCACCAAATGTATGGCACTTGGCACCAAATATTTGGCACTTGACACCAAATGTATGGCACTTGGCACCAAATGTATGGCACTTGGCACCAAATGTATGGCACTTGGCACCCAATGTATGGCACTTGGCACCAAATGTATGGCACTTGGCACCAAATGTATGGCACTTGGCACCCAATGTATGGCACTTGGCACCAAATGTATGGCACTTGGCACCAAATGTATGGCACTTGGCACCAAATGTATGGCACTTGGCACCTAATGTATGGCACTTGGCACCAAATGTATGGCACTTGGCACCAAATGTATGGCACTTGGCACCCAATGTATGGCGCTTGGCACCCAATGTATGGCACTTGGCACCAAATGTATGGCACTTGGCACCAAATGTATGGCACTTGGCACCAAATGTATGGCACTTGGCACCTAATGTATGGCACTTGGCACCAAATGTATGGCACTTGGCACCCAATGTATGGCACTTGGCACCAAATGTATGGCACTTGGCACCCAATGTATGGCACTTGGCACCAAATGTATGGCACTTGGCACCCAATGTATGGCACTTGGCACCAAATGTATGGCACTTGGCAATAGCAGAGAAGTTACATCAGGATATTTTCTAATACATGCAGTTAATGCATATGTATGTAGTTAACAAATATTTATAAATACACATTTACGAATATTTCTCGCTATGCGCATTATTAACATTTTTAAATGGCATTAGGTAAAATATATTATTTTTTGTAATTTGAAGCACTGCAGTAATTTGCAAAATGTTTATTAAAATGATAAACTAGTCTTCCTTGGTAAACATTGGGAAAGTTTCTTTATTTGTTTACAGTTTATTTGTAGCCACATATAAGATAATTCGGTTTATTAATAACAATAAACATATTGAGGTAAGTATAAAGGTACTGCATTTGCTGCCAAGATGGAGTGTGTACTATTTAAAATATATATTCAATATATATCTATATTTTTTGTCATTATTAATTAATAAAAGTTTTATAATGATAATTTGAGACTCGTTTGCTATCACATTAACATTATGATATGTAGTTAGTCTCTTTAATTAGTGTTCGTGTGCCATATGGTAGCAATATTGGCTACACATATGTGAAGTAACTGAAGTTAATGAATAGAATATATGTGTGAGGGGTGATATATATTAACTCAATATAACTAGGTACTATAACTATGTACTATCGAAGAAAAGAGTCTTCGTAAAATGCTAATTCTCTAATCACAGTTTTTTTCATTTTCTATTATTTTCAAATCTTACAAATTTGTCATCGTGAACTCCCAACTTAAAGTATCTACAAGCATTATACTTAACAATTTTGTTTTGAAATGTGATATTAGTAAATTGTAGAAAAAATAATTATGGATATACTTTTCTTTGATTCTACATCGATTATATTATCCATTTAATTATTATACAATGTTTAACATATTATCATACACATACATCATGTACCTACATACCATGTACCTACACACCATGTACCTCCACATCATGTACCTACACACCATGTACCTACACACCATGTACCTCCACATCATGTACCTACACATCATGTACCTCCACATCATGTACCTCCTTATTTCACTTCAAATTAATCTTCAAAAGTGTTCGATTTTCACGTTTTTATCTTCTCTGTATATCTTGCATAAGAAGTCTGGTAACTAGTACTAATGCACTAGTTAGTAGACACTAGTGTATTGGTACTAGTTAATAGACTCTACTACACTAGTTATCAGACACTAGTACACTAGTTACCAGACACTAGTAAACTAGTTACCAGACACTAGTTAGCCACTAGTACGCTAGTTACCAGACACTAGTTAGCCACTAGTACACTAGTTACCAGACACTAGTACACTAGTTACATGACACTAGTGCACTAGTTACCAGACACTAGTACACTAGTTACCAGACACTAGTACACTAGTTACCAGACACTAGTACACTAGTAACAAGACACTAGTTACGAGACAGTATATACACTAGTTACCAGACACTAGTTAGCCACTAGTACACTAGTTACCAGACACTAGTACACTAGTTACGAGACACTAGTACACTAGTTACCAGACACTAGTACACTAGTTACCAGACACTAGTACACTAGTTACTAGACACTAGTACACTAGTTACCAGACACTAGTACACTAGTTACCAGACACTAGTACACTAGTTACCAGACACTAGTACACTAGTTACGAGACACTAGTACACTAGTTACCGGACACTAGTACACTAGTTACCAGACACTAGTACACTAGTTACCAGACACTAGTACACTAGTTACTAGACACTAGTACACTAGTTACCAGACACTAGTACACTAGTTACCAGACACTAGTACACTAGTTACCAGACACTAGTACACTAGTTACCAGACACTAGTACACTAGTTACCAGACACTAGTACACTAGTTACGAGACACTAGTACACTAGTTACCAGACACTAGTACACTAGTTACCAGACACTAGTACACTAGTTACCAGACACTAGTACACTAGTTACTAGACACTAGTTACCAGACACTAGTACACTAGTTACGAGACACTAGTACACTAGTTACCAGACACTAGTACACTAGTTACCAGACACTAGTACACTAGTTACCAGACACTAGTACACTAGTTACTAGACACTAGTTACCAGACACTAGTACACTAGTTACGAGACACTAGTACACTAGTTACCAGACACTAGTACACTAGTTACCAGACACTAGTACACTAGTATCAGCTTCAGGATTTCTTATAGGAAACAGCTGCACTGAAGGAAATTAACCAAATGGCGGTACCTGCAAACTGGTTAGTAGGCACATCTTAGTCTCTGAAATGTATATTGAGATGTATTTACATCTCATATATTGTATATGCATTTACATCTCATATATTGTATATGCATTTACATCTCATATATTGTATATGCATTTACATCTCATATATTGTATATGCATTTACATCTCATATATTGTATATGCATTTACATCTCATATATTGTATATGCATTTACATCTCATATATTGTATATGCATTTACATCTCATATATTGTATATGCATTTACATCTCATATATTGTATATGCATTTACATCTCATATATTGTATATGCATTTACATCTCATATATTGTATATGCATTTACATCTCATATATTGTATATGCATTTACATCTCATATATTGTATATGCATTTACATCTCATATATTGTATATGCATTTACATCTCATATATTGTATATGCATTTACATCTCATATATTGTATATGCATTTACATCTCATATATTGTATATGCATTTACATCTCATATATTGTATATGCATTTACATCTCATATATTGTATATGCATTTACATCTCATATATTGTATATGCATTTACATCTCATATATTGTATATGCATTTACATCTCATATATTGTATATGCATTTACATCTCATATATTGTATATGCATTTACATCTCATATATTGTATATGCATTTACATCTCATATATTGTATATGCATTTACATCTCATATATTGTATATGCATTTACATCTCATATTTTGTATATTCATTTACATCTCATATATTGTATATGCATTTACATCTCATATATTGTATATGCATTTACATCTCATATATTGTATATGCATTTACATCTCATATTTTGTATATTCATTTACATCTCATATATTGTATATGCATTTACATCTCATATATTGTATATTCATTTACATCTCATATATTGTAAATGCATTTACATCTCATATATTGTATATGCATTTACATCTCATATATTGTATATTCATTTACATCTCGTATATTGTATATGCATTTACATCTCATATATTGTATATTCATTTACATCTCATATATTGTATATTCATTTACATCTCATATATATGCTCATTTACATCTGGTATAGCAATTCATTTACATTTGAAGTTGTAAGAAAATCATTCCTTACACACAGACTAAATAGAAATTTTCGACCCGATTTGTTTTTGTAGTTTTATTCTGATATTCTATTGTAGTGTAAATAGAAAAATCTATTTACAGTCTATACAAATAATATTCCACTTGGTATGAACTAAATATTTTGAGATGCGTTAATAACATCGAAAATGATGTGATGAATTCGTCCATTTAGGATTAATTAATTTTTATTTCTATAATTAACTACAATAATTATTGATTATTTATCTCTATATTTTCACCTATTGGCATGTACTTTATGTATTATTGATTAATATTGAAAAAATTTCTAAACAGTAATTTTAAAATTGTACATTTTTTGGTATGAAATTAAATACAATATAACTGCTTTTACAGTTGAAAATATTTTTTTGATATTCATCAAAACAACTGTTTGAAATATATATACCTGTACAAAATCAACACCGAATCAGACTAAACATTCTATCATTATTCTTGCATATATTTTTTTCTAAATATATGCAATTTTTCTAAATAAATATCTAAACATTTTCTTTACTTTTTCTCTTATCTAATAGTAAATGACATGTTTGTGCATAGATTTATTGTTGCTAAGTAATGATCTATACCATTCTTTTCTCGGTATTTACATAAAAAGAACAGTAATTTGATGATGTTACAGTTTTATCTTAGATTATTATTACACAATTCAACAGAGTTGAGATTTTTATGTTTTTAAACATAATACTAAGTGTAATGTAATTTTCTAATTGTTTTCTTTTGCATACATGGTTGAGTTTTTGTACTAGTGAACAGGTTATTTAAGCATAATGTTATTTTACATTATATTTACTTAGAAAGTTTTAGTATTTTCGCATGTTTTCAAATTAAATTACTATATGTATACTGACCATGAATTCTTATATAAACTGATTTAAACGATACCTACCTAATTTATAATTGTATATATATTAGACATACTATAAAATAACTAGGGTAAGTTCCAAATTATCGGACATTTCCACATTATCGATCATAAAAGAAAAAGTATAATAATTATAGAACACGTTATTTTAATAATTGTTATTTACATTTTTATTATATGACCGATGATGTGGAACCGTTTGGTAATTCGTAACTTACCCTATATACAATAAATGTAGTTTCAGCGCAATGCATGCCAGATAGCACCACATTCCTGTGTATCGTATATGAGTTTGTTCAGTCGTTTGCAACTTTATTGCAATGTACAATAACTTGGTGGTAGTGTTGTGGCTGCGACTGTATCAACCCTATCACTACTTTCTCTCCTAGGGTTGCTTGTGGTTGTCAATGATGGTTAAACCTGCCTAAACCACTGCTAGCTTAGGTAAACCATTAAATTATTTATTAGTTCCCTGATTTAATTTTTAGAAGTGAATTTTAATATTGATTACAATTCACTCTAATGAAGAAAACACAGCTCTATTTACTAATCTCAAGAGGTACAATTTACTGCATTAAAAGTTAAAGTTCGTCCATATGTCAACCAAAGATATTTTGTACCATGACTGCATGGTATGACTTTGCAGTCAAAGGCACGTGAATATAAAGATTTTTAGGTTGTTTTCTGTGTACAATTTGGTTTAAGGGTCACAATACTAACTGTTAAAAGGGAGGTTTGGAATTAACCTGTAGAGTAGCAAAGCTTCTTGTGGGACAATGTTGTTATAATATTGTGACAAAGTTGTAACAATATTGGGACAATATTGTAAATATTTTTGGTCAATGTTGTAGCAATATTGGGACAATGTTGTAGCTATATTGGGACCAAGTTGTAACAATATTGGGACAATGTTGTAACAATATTGGGACAATGTTGTAGCAATATTGGGACCAAGTTGTAACAATATTGGTGCAATGTTGTAGCAATATTGGGACTAAGTTGCAACAGTATTGGGACAAATTTGTAGCAATATTGGGGCAATGTTGTAGCAATATCGGGGCAATGTTGTAGCAATATTGGGACAATAACATTGTAACAATATTGCCCCAAGTAACATTGTTGCTGGTAAGTGAGAAGATGACTTGTACTTGAAGATACTTTTGAATCGCGTCAATTTTCAAGATTTTAATTATTTAATTTTATATATTGATAATATTTCCGGGTAAATGAAATTTAAAATATGAATTTTGCTCAGGTTATTGGTTCTCCATCGTCTCTTCTTTAGGAGGAATAGAAGAAGTGTGATTATCTCATCATTTATTTTCATTTCTCCTATTCTTTATCTATCAATTTCATCTCAATTTTCTTAACACAACAAAGGCTGATAAGTTTTAATTGGCAGAATCGCGCCAAGAATATTTGCGTGGGAGGGTCAGCGTTCTGACCAATCACAGGGGAGGAGGGTCACTGCGCTGACCAATCACAGCGTCTGGGTGCAGTTGCCTGAGGCACAAAACAATAATAAAGCAACACTCCGCCACAAAAACTAGTCCTGTCGAAAAGACGCTCTTGTTGATATTTCCATTTGAACTTTTCTGTTTTTCTTGATGATTTTCAATAAATTGTATGAATTAGCGCATGTTGCATATCGTCAGGAGTGATAATTGTAAATAAGTAGCTAAGTACAGCCACGTGGTCTTTAGTACCTACACCGCTTGCAAGTCTTCTTTATTGGTGCCTTTACTTAGCGCTTCTTTATCGTTATTACAAAGCACGATAACCTTAACCGTTATCGTGTATCGTTAGAAGCAACTGCATATTGTACCGTGGAGTAGATGTTGTGTGTGTTTTACAGAGAGAAAGTGCACTAAAATGCACATTCAAGAAAATGCACTAGGTGTGTTGCTATATTAAAAGTCTTTTCCAATTAATTTTTGTAGAGAACTATTTTTCAAATTGATATTTTTTAACTGTATTTAAAAAGCATGTTTGTTGAAATTGCTTTTCTTCATAGTTTTATTAGTTGCATTTTACCAATTGGGCGGTTTCTTCACAATGAATTTTTCCGCAGTTTTTTAGTTTCTTCAATATTTAACTATTACCGAATAACATCATTAAAATATATTCATTATTATTCTAATCATAATGTAAAATATTCAAATTAATTATCTTTTTTATATATTATTTTTTACCGCCAAAACCGAATATTGCTGAGTCACCATCATACACTGACTCCGTGGTAACAAAATACGTTTGCATTGAAAAAAATCGATTGATTAAATTTTTTTGAAATAATAAAGACCATTCAAAATAAATCTAACAGACGAGCATATAGTATATATTATGTTATTTATTAGTTAGTATGAGCATTTATATTATGTATATCTATTTACTTACTTACACTATACAGGAAATAGTCAACCTACTCAAATATTTCAACTATCTATATAAAGACATATAACTTTATTGTGAATTAACTAATATTAGTAAGGGATTTCTTCTAATTTTTTTATCTAATATTCTTATTTTTGTTAATATTTTATTTCACTTTGCCACTAATTTTATAGGTAAAAGCTGATTTCCTTAAATATTTCTAGAAATACAATTCTTACATCATCCGTATTTTCAATACAAATGGCTACACCCAAAATATAATGAACAGCATATAACATGAATAATTAAATATAAATAATATTTACACTCGCATCAAAATTATCTTACTGTTATAATGTACAGTTTATTTAATAGATAGATATGTTTTATTGTTTCTCAGGGAGAAAGATATGGTGGGGCCATAGAAGATTAAGTATGGCCCCTTCTTGATCTTCTATGGCCCCACCACAACTTTTCTCTGGGATATTTGTACCTACCCTATTATTTGTATAAACTCTGTACATATGATATGTGTATTATATCTATTTATTGTGGATGAATTACATTAATATTCTACATTATATATTCTATATACATAATATATATATATATATATTTGACACCTAGCTTATAGATATATCTAAGTATGTTCAATATATTTCAGCTTATAGATATATCTAAGTATGTTCAATATATTTCAGCTTATAGATATATCTAAGTATGTTCAATATATTTCAGCTTATAGATATATCTAAGTATGTTCAATATATTTCAGCTTATAGATATATCTAAGTATGTTCAATATACATCACCTAAGATATATCTAAGTATATTCAATATACATCACCTAAGATATATCTAAGTATATTCAATATACATCACCTAAGATATATCTAAGTATGTTTAATATACATCACCTAAGATATATCTAAGTATGTTCAATATACATCACCTAAGATATATCTAAGTAAGTTCAATATACATCACCTAAGATATATCTAAGTATGTTCAATATACATCACCTAAGATATATCAAAGTATGTTCAATATACATCACCTAAGATATATCTAAGTATGTTCAATATACATCACCTAAGATATATCTAAGTATGTTCAATATACATCACCTAAGATATATCAAAGTATGTTCAATATACATCACATAAGATATATCTAAGTATGTTCAATATACATCACCTAAGATATATCAAAGTATGTTCAATATACATCACCTAAGATATATCTAAGTATGTTCAATATACCTCGCCTAAGATATATCTAAGTATGTTCAATATACATCACCTAAGATATATCAAAGTATGTTCAATATACATCACCTAAGATATATCTAAGTATGTTCAATATACATCACCTAAGATATATCTAAGTGTTCAAGATACTCACAAGGGCAATGTAAGAGTCTATCCAATCTGGAATCCAGTGACTTGTGAATGAATAGAGCACACATTATGTACCATATTAGGGCGTACATATTAATATATTGTGCACTACTCCCCGTATAGCAACATGCAGATATATAGACTATTATAGAGAAAATAATTATAGGTTATATACCAAGTTACGATGTTATTACTATTATTTTTCAGATAGGTTGCCTATAAAGATGATATTTATTAAAACTTTTATGTTTCTAATTAAGCAGGGGTAAGTTACGAATTATCGGTCTATTCCACATCGTCGGTCCTGTAAGTAAAAACGATATAATAATAATAATTTTTATTTCGTATTCATGGGTTACCTGAAGGTATCATTGATACCAAATTAAATTAAATAATAAGTAATATATATCTTTTCTTCTATACAAATTGACACAAAATAAAATTAATTACTAATTAATATATAGTTTCTTTTTATAAGACCCGAATATGTGGAACTGACCGATAATTCGTAACTTACTCTGCTAGGTGAAATAATATGCTGATTTACATTTATTTTGTTGTATAGGCCATAGGGGGATATTTTCCGTAAAATATACCCTATGTACATTTCATTTTAGGTTGAAAGTTGTGATATATCTTTTCATATAAGGAACACTTACAGTTTCCCTTATTTAGTTTGTTGTTGCTGTGTGTTTATCATATGTACGCAATGTTTATTTATGTGTTCATTCATCATTTTGTCTACAGGAACCTATTCAAATGGTCCAAATACTGTTAGAAATATACTGGTGATTCCTTATATATTATGTCGAATATTTGGTAATATATAGCACTTTATAATGGTAGGTTTTAATCAATATTATTTATGCAAAAAGAGAAATAAGGTTAATCTCCAAATTTTGTTACTATTATTACTTAAAACCATTAATATAAATAGAATACATAGGTTGTGATAAAAACTTTTGAAATTGAGGTAGCATCTGAAAAAAAAAATCGAATGTACAATCAATGTATCTTTTCTTTATTAATGTATAGCTGATATAATTAAGACTATATAATTTCTTTTCAGAATTTCTCTGCTATATATTTCCAATATTCTATACAAAAATGTTTCTTGTTATTCTTGTTATTGAGTGTTTTGTGACAGATCCACAGCTCAGTAAATTTTAATTAACCCTCACACCCAAATCTAATATATCTTTTTATTATGATTTTTTAATTGATGGTTTTAATGTTACTTATTCAAGCAATGCAAACTCATTCTACAAAATAATACAATATAGTGGTCGAAATACGGTAAAGTTTTACTGTAAAGTTTTTCAGTAAAGTTTTACAGTAAAGTTTTACAGTAAAGTTTTACAGTAAAGTTTTACAGTAAAGTTTTACAGTAAAGTTTTACAGTAAAGTTTTACAGTAAAGTTTTACAGTAAAGTTGTACAGTAAAGTTTTACAGTAAAGTTTTACAGTAAAGTTTTACAGTAAAGTTTTACAGTAAAGTTTTACAGTAAAGTTGTACAGTAAAGTTTTACAGTAAAGTTTTACAGTAAAGTTTTACAGTAAAGTTTTGCAGTAAAGTTGTACAGTAAAGTTTTGCACTGCTTTTCCCCTAGTTGTTGAAGTGTTGTCGTACTGAAGAGGGAAAAAGAGTGAGAGATGATTTAAAAAAGTATTAATTATTGGGGATAAATTTGCATTTGGTTGATATGGATGTGACACACCTAGTGACAACTGTGACACACCTAGTGACACCTGTGAAACACCTAGTGACACCTGTGACACACCTAGTGACACCTGTGAAACACCTAGTGACACATGTGACACACCTAGTGACACCTGTGACACACCTAGTGACACATGTAACACACCTAGTGACACCTGTGACACACCTAGTGACAACTGTGACACACCTAGTGACACCTGTGACACACCTAGTGACACCTGTGACACAGCTAGTGACACCTATAACACACCTAGTGACACTTATAACACACCTAGTGACACCTGTGACACACCTAGTGACACCTAGTGACACCTATAACACACCTAGTGACACTTATAACACACCTAGTGACACCTGTGACACACCTAGTGACATCTGTGACACACCTAGTGACATCTGTGACACACCTAGTGACACCTGTGACACACCTAGTGACACCTGTGACACACCTAGTGACACCTGTGACACACCTAGTGACACCTGTGACATTTGTGACACACCTAGTGACACATGTGACATTTGTGACACACCAAGTGACACGCCTAGTTATAGGATTATGGTGAAATCAAAGTGGTTTCAGTAGATCCGTTATTAGTTTTTAGTTACCCCACCATATTTTTTCTCTGAGTATAGTAACACCAATAGTACCATGTATATCATTCATTAAATTAGGTAACTATAGCGTGTCCTCTGGTGGCTGTAGCTGACTGGCCTGTAGTTCACATTTGACATCAATGAACTAACCTTGGTGTCTAATACTGCCTTTGGTCTGTCTGATAATGTCCTCCCAATTGGGAAATTATTGTCACCGATCGTAAAATTCCATCCATGATTAAATCGTAGTTTAATTTTAAACTAAAAAGCTTATGGTATACCGTAATCGTAGAAAGTTCTGGACGATGTATTCGATATTCTGTTATTTTACTTAAAATATGAAAAATATCTGAGGTAATGGGCTAAAATGTATGATCTCTTGATATCAATTTTTGCAACTGGGTACGGTACCTACAGTTTATCATTTACGTTAGCATTGTTATACACTATACAGGTATACAATATACATGCAAGTGTTTAAAACGCGTACACATGAACCGACGGCGCCATGAATTAATATGGAAACCGGTTGTAAGAAGATAAGTTGCATTTAAAGTGTACGTGATGCTGCTCTATCCATTAAACCTATTTATTCTCTTGTTAAAATATTCTTTTATTACTTAATTCCGAATTGAAGAATGCGCAGCAAAACTCAATACTTATTATTTGTGATGTAATTAAACAGGGACTAAATTCGTTGATTGTACTTGAATTGTTGTTACTAGGGTAAAATTGACTGGTGCTTGATATACTAGTTACTAGAACAACTAGTATGGGTCAGACATGTTGATATAGTAACTAGTGTTGGTCAGAAATGTTCATATAACAACTAGTGTTGGTCAGACATGTTGATATAACAACTAGTGTTGGTCAGACATGTTGATATAACAACTAGTGTTGGTCAGACATGTTCATATAACAACTAGTGTTGGTCAGACATGTTGATATAACAACTAGTGTTGGTTAGACATGTTGATATAGTAACTATTGTTGGTCAGACATTTTGATATAGTAACTAGTATGGGTCAGACATGTTGATATAGTAACTAGTGCTGGTCAGACATGTTGATATAGTAACTAGTATGGGTCAGACATGTTGATATAGTAACTAGTGCTGGTCAGACATGTTGATATAGTAACTAGTGTTGGTCAGACATGTTGATATAGTAACTAGTGTTGGTCAGACATGTTGATATAGTAACTAGTGTTGGTCAGACATGTTGATATAGTAACTAGTGTTGGTCAGACATGTTGATATAGTAACTAGTGTTGGTCAGACATGTTGATATAGTAACTAGTGTTGGTCAGACATGTTGATATAGTAACTAGTGTTGGTCAGACATGTTGATATAGTAACTAGTGTTGGTCAAACATGTTGATATAGTAACTAGTGTTGGTCAGACATGTTGATATAGTAACTAGTGTTGGTCAGACATGTTGATATAGTAACTAGTGTTGGTCAAACATGTTGATATAATAACTAGTGTTGGTCAGACATGTTGATTTCTCATTGCTACAGTGCCTTCTCACTGCTACAGTGCCTTCTCACTGCTACAGTGCCTTCTCACTGCTACAGTGCCTTCTCACTGCTACAGTGCCTTCTCACTGCTACAGTGCCTTCTCACTGCTGCAATGCCTTCTCACTGCTACAGTGCCTTCTCACTGCTACAGTGCCTTCTCACTGCTACAGTGCCTTCTCACTGCTACAGTGCCTTCTCACTGCTACAGTGCCTTCTCACTGCTACAGTGCCTTCTCACTGCTACAGTGCCTTCTCACTGCTACAGTGCCTTCTCACTGCTGCAATGCCTTCTCACTGCTACAGTGCCTTCTCTCTATGCCCTCATTTTCACCTTCTTTCTAATAAAGGCTCCCTTCACATCCTCATTCTTTTACCTAGTATTAATTACTCCAATAAGTGTCCTAAATCTAACCACGCCAATCTGTTTCTAGCTGTGTAATGCACATGTGATTATAGTTTGTCAGTGAAATTGAAAGGGTATTACTAATTGAAATTCAACAGTTAAACGATGAGTATATATAATTAATATAATAATTAATTGTTTGTTTTTGTACGTACGTTACGCCTTTCAGAAAAAAGAGGGGAAGTCTTTGACTCGGTATACTAGAAGGGGTTATAAAAACTATAAAAAATGATGTAAAGGCTATTATGTTAATAAATTGAATAGAAATTCATCCTTATTGAAATTAAAATAGGAAATAACTTCAGTAAAAGGAAAATTTGTATTTTTATTTATTGAAAATATTTCTAAAATAATGTATACATGAATTTTTATTTTTGAATAATTTTCTCTCAAAGTTAATTTAATCATAGGTAACACAAGTGTCTTATAATTATTATTAATGTTCAAAACTTCGGACAACATTTAGTCTTTATTTTACCTTCGAAAAATTGCAGAAAGTTATGTTTTGATCAGCATTTATTTATTTATAATGTTATTCTCATACATTAATGGTAATTTTGTTATTCGCATAACTCAAAATGTATTGAACTAATTGCCTGAAATTTGGTGGGACGATTGGTCATTATCCATAAGGACAAAATAGATTCTAGGTATGCGCTCTACGCGTGTCCGTTTTAGTTACTAAGTATTTTAATCGCTATATTCACTTTTCTTTTAAATTTTTCCCAACTATATAGAGTATCTACTAAATAATCTCTTATTACAAATAGTCATTTCATAAACCCGGGTTGTCAATTGTTTACTGTGAATTGTCTAACAGATTTTAATGGTCTAATATTGTATAGTTCTGACTCTCAAGTAATATTATATTGCTAATGATTTTTTATTTAAAAGCATTAGAGAAGATGCAATTATTATTGGGATCATGACCGGAAAAAGAATAAAGTAATCTCTGATGATTTTTTACACTGTACTGTATATTGATAGTTTATTTTAAAATTGCTATGGGTACAGGGGAACCAATTTGAAAATAATAGGAAATATTAAAACTGTCATTTGTATAATTAAAATCATGGAGTGACTTTTTTCTCTGATAGTACATCATCACAGTGACTCTTTTCTCTGATAGTACATCATCACAGTGACTCTTTTCTCTGATAGTACATCATCACAGTGACTCTTTTATCTGGTAGTACATCATCACAGTGACTCTTTTATCTGGTAGTACATCATCATAGTGACTCTTTTCTCTGATAGTACATCATCACAGTGACTCTTTTCTTTGATAGTACATCATCACAGTGACTCTTTTATCTGGTAGTACATCATCACAGTGACTCTTTTCTCTGATAGTACATCATCACAGTGACTCTTTTATCTGGTAGTACATCATCACAGTGACTCTTTTCTCTAATAGTACATCATCACAGTGACTCTTTTATCTGGTAGTACATCATCACAGTGACTCTTTTCTCTGATAGTACATCATCACAGTGACTCTTTTCTCTGATAGTACATCATCACAGTGACTCTTTTATCTGGTAGTACATCATCACAGTGACTCTTTTCTCTGATAGTACATCTACACAGTGACTCTTTGCTCTGATAGTACATCATCACAGTGACTCTTTTCTCTGATATTACATCATCACAGTGACTCTTTGCTCTGATAGTACATCATCACAGTGACTCTTTTCTCTGATAGTACATCATCACAGTGACTCTTTTATCTGGTAGTACATCATCACAGTGACTCTTTAATCTGGTAGTACATCATCACAGTGACTCTTTTCTCTGATATTACATCATCACAGTGACTCTTTGCTCTGATAGTACATCATCACAGTGACTCTTTTCTCTGATAGTACATCATCACAGTGACTCTTTTCTCTGATAGTACATCATCACAGTGACTCTTTTCTCTGATAGTACATCATCACAGTGACTCTTTTATCTGGTAGTACATCATCACAGTGACTCTTTTCTCTGATATTACATCATCACAGTGACTCTTTGCTCTGATAGTACATCATCACAGTGACTCTTTTCTCTGATAGTACATCATCACAGTGACTCTTTTATCTGGTAGTACATCATCACAGTGACTCTTTTCTCTGATAGTACATCATCACAGTGACTCTTTTCTCTGATGGTACATCATCACAGTGACTCTTTTCTCTGATGGTACATCATCACAGTGACTCTTTTCTCTGATATTACATCATCAAAGTGACTCTTTGCTCTGATAGTACATCATCACAGTGACTCTTTTCTCTGATAGTACATCATCACAGTGACTCTTTTATCTGGTAGTACATCATCACAGTGACTCTTTTCTCTGATGGTACATCATCACAGTGACTCTTTTCTCTGATAGTACATCATCACAGTGACTCTTTTCTCTGATAGTACATCATCACAGTGACTCTTTTCTCTGATGCTACATCATCACAGTGACTTTTCTCTGATAGTACATCATCACAGTGACTCTTTTCTCTCTGATGGTACATCATCACAGTGACTTGATAGTACATCATCACAGTGACTCTTTTCTCTCTGATGGTACATCATCACAGTGACTTTTCTCTGATAGTACATCATCACAGTGACTCTTTTCTCTGATGGTACATCATCACAGTGACTTTTCTCTGATGGTACATCATCACAGTGACTTTTCTCTGATAGTACATCATCACAGTGACTCTTTTCTCTGATAGTACATCAGCACAGTGACTCTTTTCTCTGATAGTACATCATCACAGTGATTCTTTTCTCTGATAGTACATCATCACAGTGATTCTTTCCTCTGATAGTACATCATCACAGTGACTCTTTTCTCTGATGGTACATCATCATAGTGACTCTTTTCTCTGATAGTACATCATCACAGTGACTCTTTTCTCTGATAGTACATCTACACAGTGACTCTTTCCTCTGATAGTACATCATCACAGTGACTCTTTTCTCTGATGGTACATCATCATAGTGACTCTTTTCTCTGATAGTACATCATCACAGTGACTCTTTTCTCTGATGGTACATCATCATATTGACTCTTTTCTCTGACAGTACATCATCACAGTGACTCTTTTCTCTGATAGTACATCATCACAGTGACTCTTTTCTCTGATAGTACATCATCACAGTGACTCTTTTCTCTGATGGTACACTATACCGTATCTATCTAACATCTACCATCTGATTACCTTGATATTTGCAGTTATATTTGATATGTTGAATAACAAGTAAGTGCTGAATAACTACGCCCATTTCGTAGCTACCATTCAGACTACGACATTTAAAATACTGAACGACATTGAAAAAAAAATCAGAACATAGAAGAAGACTTCAAGACACAGTTAAAGAAGTCAAAAAAAAAAAAAAAGGAATATGTTTCGAAACACCGAAAAAATAATTTAGTTGTATTTGATAGCAAACAGCTCGATATATTTTTACGGATATAATTTTGTTAAGAGTAGTTGATTTCAATTTGCTAATGTTGTTATTTTCTTTTCAAGTCTCTTTTTGTCTATCACTCGTGTGAGTGACTTCACTCTTTGTACTATCACTCGTGTGAGTGACTTCACTCTTTTTACTATCACTCGTGTAAGTGACTTTACTCTTTGTACTATCACTCGTGTGAGTGACTTCACTCTTTGTACTATCACTCGTGTGAGTGACTTTACTCTTTTTACTATCACTCGTGTGAGTGACTTTACTCTTTGTACTATCACTCGTGTGAGTGACTTCACTCTTTGTACTATCACTCGTGTGAGTGACTTTACTCTTTTTACTATCACTCGTGTGAGTGACTTTACTCTTTGTACTATCACTCGTGTGAGTGACTTCACTCTTTGTACTATCACTCGTGTGAGTGACTTTACTCTTTGTACTATCACTCGTGTGAGTGACTTCACTCTTTGTACTATCACTCGTGTGAGTGACTTTACTCTTTGTACTATCACTCGTGTGAGTGACTTTACTCTTTGTAATATCACTCGTGTGAGTGACTTTACTCTTTGTACTATCACTCGTGTGAGTGACTTTACTCTTTGTACTATCACTCGTGTGAGTGACTTCACTCTTCGTACTATCACTCGTGTGAGTGACTTCATACTTTGTACTATCATCAGAAGTTGCCCTGTGAAGTCTCCTTTTGGAGTCTGAGTACTTTAGACTTATTAGCTTAATCCTGTCCCCGGTGTACTAACCGGAAAGTTTCGCTTATTATCCTCGTGATGCTAACCTCTTTTGTAATTTTAATTGTTTTGTTATTAAGATTTTCGATTTTGCTTGACTGTAAATATCGTAATTATTTTTAGTAACCAGTTTTTCTTTTTTCAGAGCTGTTCATGCGGTCACAGTCCCTACTGCGTTCACGTTCTATTCGTAATGGTACGCGTTCTGCAAGTTCCTGAGAATAGTTCTGTCTTGTTAGCAGGAACGCTCAAAGACTACGAGGTAAGTTCTTACAGTTCTACTTACATCTCTCATTATACTACCAATTTTAACTTCAATTTTCAACTTTACTTTTCAACTTTACTTTTTAATTTAAAAATCAATTTTTCATTTTAACTTCAATTTTTCATATATTTCAATTTTCATTCCACATATTTTTCTTGTATCAGGTGGAGCAACTGCTCAGTGCATGGGAGGAGCGACGAAAGAAAGCAGTGAGAGCGCATGAGAGGAGATCTGAAGGCTCCTCTCTGCCTTCTCCTCATGGCAGCTCCTCACGAGACAGAAGCAGCTCCTCTTCCTCCTCCCCCAAACATGCAGGTCACTCTCCCTGTGGAGGAGCTGATGGGGGAGGAGTGAACAGAGGAGCCACAGTCTCAGAGGAGGAGAGGAGCAGTCAGGATGACGGTAGCGGGTGAGTGAAATGAAACAAATTCTTATGCAGTTAATATTTTAGAAATAATTTAAATTGATTATAAAACTTATTATTTATAATTGAAACAGCAATCTTTAAAATATAGCTACCGACTTCTTAATTAACTTAGAAATTATACAATTGCATTGCATAATTATCTATGAAGCAATGCATTATCTAAGGCTTTGTTAACTTTTTTGTTAAAATATACTATAACCTAATGAATCTTTTTACTAGATAGCTATATTATATTTCATTGCTGTGCTCTTGTACCAATATTTAGCTACTGTAAATCAATAACGAAAATTCTTCTGTTTATTTGGTTGATGCTTTACAGAGAGGAAGAGGAAGCGCAATGTCCAATCTGTCTCACCGTGATGGTTGAAGGAGAGTCCCTGGTTGCATGTGAGACTGGTTGTCGCAACCTGCTCCACCATCACTGCATGGCTGTCTGGGCTGCTGACAGACACTCTCAGAAGCTTCCTTTACTATGTCCTCTATGTCGGGCACCATGGCCTTCTAAAGGCCCTAAGCAGAAACCACAGCGAGAAACATCAGACACTTCCTTGTTTGGGGGTCGCAGTGCGCTCTCCGCTACCTCACACACGCGGTTCCCGTCCACTCCTACCGAATCAACCAGCGTGATCACGGTGAACCACCGCCGTGCGTTCAGCGCTGACGAAACCCCCATGCAGGAGAGTGGATATGGAACAGTTGGGGGATTGCTACCCGCCTCCTCCGTCAATATGAACAGCATTAACATCAACATAGTAAATAGTAGTAGGGAAATTAACAACAGTATTAATAGCAACTTCGATGTGAATCATAATTCGGGTAGACCCTCTTTATCGTCCAGACACTTGCACAACCAGATGCAGAGTAGAGCTAGTCCTGTACAAACAAATTCTAAATCTGCACCTTTGATGAGGAGGAAGGAACGAAGGGATGTCGAAAATAGGAACTTATATTCTGGTGAGTTGAAAATAACTTTTCAAACTTGGTGTGTCATACATTATCCAAACAATATTAATAATAATTAGTGGCCACATGGAATTGAATTTATAATCAATATTTCATTTTATTTCAAAATATTCTTATCATTAACTCAGTCACTAGTAATTAAAAACTAGACATTTCAATGATTTTTTAATTGTTGTAGCTAGTTATTAATTCCAAGTTAGCTGCTAATTTTGATTACAATTTTTTCCCATTCCCTTTAGGTTCCAGCAGAACGGGAGGTAGAGAATCCCCTTCCAATTCTCGTCCCTCCAACCCCATTCCTCGTCAACACAATCAGTCCCCTTCTCGTCTCTTATCCCCCTCCATCCCCACCTCTAGAAACAGCGCCTACAGAAGCAACGCCCGAAACACCCGCTTCACGCCCCTGGACATTGGCAATAGTTTTTCCGTGGTTAACTCACGTAACATCAACAGTAGGAATGGTAATGAAGCTAACACAAGTGCCAGGAGCAGAATTCCAAGCAGTCCGTCCAATAGTATATCTTCAAATTCTAGAAACAACAATCGACCAAATTATACGAACCTTTCGAATCCAATCCTCACGAACACAAACCAATCTTCATCAGCCAACTCTCGCCAGCCTTTCTCGAAACGAATGTCGCCAACACCCGGTATGGTGGTTCCTGTGGGTGTTCTACCTGGTGCTTACTATCCCCCCACCCTTAGAGGGGAGGTGTCTGCGGCAATGGTGGCCAATGTTGGAGAAGATGAAGTCCCCTTGCCCCGGAGTGAACCAATCCCGGTGGAGCATGAGGAAAGTGCTGCCACGTGGGTGGCTGTGTTCGGAAGAGAGTTAGTGGGGTGTCTGTTCTCAAGAGATTGGGCCGTTAGGGAGACTGGTTTACGAAGACTGGCACATGAGGTACGTTAATATTGTGATTTAGTAGCTAGCTACCTAAGTTTTTACTAATTCGCGTTTAGTTTTAGTCTTACTAGGTTTTTTATATTGGTAGTCTATCTGATGGATGCGTAAAGCTTAATTAAAAAATTTGTAAGCGCCTTTGCCTTTAAAATATTTTAACATTGAAAGTTTCTTGAATTTTTAAGTATTATATAGTCTCTTTAGTTCTATTACATGAGGAATAGAGGTCTGAAAGGTTCTATAAGTTAAATTTTACTTTAATTCAATTAATAGCTAAAGCCATCAATTTTGTTTTTTTAGACTAGCTACCTAGAACATCTGCACAACTAACCTTTACTCCACTTCATTCAGGTTGTCAAAGTTCTACATTGGGATCAGTTGGTTACAGGAGAAGAGACTCGCAAGAAAGTAGTCCACTGCTGTGCCAACATACTGGCACAGGTAGTCAATGACCCTGTCTACAAAGTCTATCTCGCTTGCCTCGTAAGTCATAACTTCTATTAACAGTTGAGGTATTTATCTTGATTGTATTGCTGTTATAGTTAAAACATAATACCAATTATGTGGCACTTTTCCGTTAGAAATCATAGTTAATTTCCTCTTATTTTATTTCGTTAACTTCAATTTCACGTCAATAACTGTTTTTCATTTTGCTATTATTGAATTCAATAGATTTCGTTAACATCGTATATTCAAAATATTAGCTTAAAGAAGTTCTTACTAGTTTTTAATGCTACTGTTCTTTTTTGCAGCGTGTTGTTCGTTGCCTTCTCTCACATCTAACCCTGTCTCTACCTGGAGAAGTTAGTTGGCTTCAAGAGCTCCTCAGACCATTACTCCACACTCTGCTACTCAAATGCGCTGACGGTAACAGAAGAACGTCCCAGATCAGCGTAGACTCTTTGCTAGAACTCAGTAGAGGACAGGAGGGAGAACTAGCTTTAGGAGGGGGACAAGGTCTAAGTCTTGGAGGAGTCCAATACGTCCTCTCTTGCATACTGGATGAAGCTCCTCCACAAGAAGCACCATGGCAGTGGCTCCTTGGTAGACTTTGTGTTCTTGACCGCCTCTTGGATCAGTTTCCTCAGCAGTTCCAGATTCAGATGGTGTCCTTACAGCCCTTAGAATCTGGTTATAAGCTGCAGCATTATGACAGACTTATGACCGTAGTCGAGTTTGCCTTCAAAGCTTTAGGAAGCAGCCATGCCACCGTGGCTAAGTTAGCTCGTAGAGTGTACATATGTGGAGCTAAAATGGCGGCAGCCGAACCCAATGTGTTCAGGCATGTCTGTGACATGTTAGGTAAGTTAGATATATCTTTGCAAATGAGACTTAAGAGAAGATTGAGGTCTTTGCACAGTCAACACGTCCGTCCTGTTATAGGAAGATTGTCCGATAATCCTCTTCACAAGCCTAGATCTCAGTTAGAATCAAACCTGATTTCAACTGCTTTGCCCAGGTTAGTTAGATCTGTATCTCATTCTCCATCTCGTCTACTGGCCAAAACTAGATCACCTTCCAACTCTCCGTGTAGAAACAATGTACAGCAAGACCCAGCCCCTAATATGTATTTACCTAATTCTCAATTACCCGTGCCATCTTTTGATGCTAGAAATATCGATCAACCCATACCCAGCACTAGCACTGCTAATACCCACCCTGTCGAAGAGAGTGACTTAGTGAAAGCTCCAGACAACGTACCTGCAGTAGATCAGGTAAAGCAATCCCCTCCTCGACCCAATCACTTACCTCTAGATTCAATACACCTTAAATTCAAAGATAAGCAAGCCAAAGTGAAACAATATCACAAGAGCAGACCTCGTCAGGAAGAACCTATTATAGTTCAACACGCTCTGATAACTCCTAAACAGTATCGCAACAATAAACCTACGGGTTCTGAAGCCAAGCAGGATTCTAAATCTCAATCTAAAGATTCCAATTGCCAGAGTAAGAAGAAGAATCAGTCAGGTTTGCCTCTGCGTAAAGGTGGTTTGTCACAAAGTCACGGCAACAATTTAGATCTCAGTCCTAGAACTCCTGTGGGTCACCCACTGCCCAAATTTACCCTCAAGGAGGCCATAGCTTCCCCCAGTACCCCAGATCCCCCATTCACAACCCCGGTGAAAGAAGTTATGCTTCCAGTGCTTCCCCAACAGCTACAGTCGCAGGTTGACAGTCTGAGGAATAGTGAAGAGGGGGCTGGTAGTGACGAACCTCCTGAAATACCCCTTCCTAAAATTCCAAACTTGACTCTCATACCCCCTTACTTGGAGCATGATGTTGCAGGATCTCAAGAAAGGGTAAGAAAAGGACATTGAAATCTGACTAATTAGTCAATCGAGTAATCTCTAATGCTTTCGTATTGGCTTAGGTTCTATAGAACTATTATATCATAATTATTTTTCACCATCTTTATGTTGTTTTTCAGATTGCAGAAGCTCCTTGTTTGTACGAGGAGAATGTTGAGTGGAAGAGAGGGCAGATGTTAGGCAGTGGCGCCTTCTCTTGCTGTTACCAGGCAAGGGACATTGCCACTGGTAGTCTGATGGCGGTGAAGGTTGTGTCCTTCGTGTGTAACAGCAGTGAGGAGCAGGAGAGAGTGGAGGCTGCTGTAGAGGATGAAATACTACTAATGTCGCAGTTACGGCATAGGAATATCGTCAGACTCTTTGGTAAGGAATTTCATCTTTTTCATCCTTAGCTATAAGATTTTTATATTTTAAAAGAGATCAGTAATAGGTTTTAAGGACAGCTCAGTGTGAAAATGGAAAATTATTAACATCAAGATTTAATATATTACGAATATGAAACCTTTGATTAAAATTAATGTAATGTGTATTTTGACGATAACTAGTTAGTATTACATATAATAAAAATACCTCATTATATCTCACCTTAGCCTTATTTCTTACCCATCAAAATAATGTTAAATCTGACGCAGGCTCAGTGCGTTACTCCACCTCTTTCTGCGTGTTCACTGAGTGGATGGCAGGCGGGTCAGTGTCTAACCTGCTGGAGAAGTACGGTGCCTTCAGCGAAGCAGTCATTCTGAGGTACACCAAGCAGGTACTGATGGGACTCAGCTATCTTCACGACAACATGATTTTGCACCGAGACTTGAAAGGTAACTAACTTTGGAGTTTTTCTAAGTTGTAATTTGTATATAAATAAAAAAAAGTGGATAAAATGTAGTTTTCGAAAAATGTTAAGAATTTTAGGAAGGAAATATATCTTATAAGTTTTAGAAAAAAAAAATATTGCATTTATTATTCACTGAAAATTATCTAATGAAGTTAAGACATAATTAAAATAATACAGTAAAAATATGAGAAAATTTAAGCTGCTTGGACGCCTCCCGATACATCTAATTCATAAGTTTTATTTATTCTGAGACCGAATTTTCTTATAACTGGGTGTACCAAAGTGTAATCATGTAATTTGTAAACATATTCGTGTTAAAAGTTATTGATTATTAATTACCTCTACTTTTTGCAGGTGCAAACTTACTCATAGATAGCACAGGTGACTGGCTTAGAATTGGCGACTTCGGCACAGCGGCCCGACTGGCCCACAAATCCACCATAGCGGGGGAGTTCCAGGGGCAGCTGCTTGGTACCATCGCCTTCATGGCCCCGGAGGTTCTGAGGGGGGACAACTACGGTCGTGCCTGCGACATTTGGAGCGTTGGCTGCTGTATCATCGAGATGGCTTCTACCAAACCACCTTGGGATGCTGATCACGTCAGCAATCAGTTCAAACTGATGTTCAAGGTAAGTGTTGAAGAAATTAAAAATATATTTATAAATTTATTAGCTACAATTCTATTTTGATAGTTGTATAAAAATTCTATTTTAAAATTTAAAAAGCAATTCCATTTTATATTTCTGTTCCAATTTGATAATTTCTTTCCTTTATTTTATATTAACTATTTAAAATATTATTATAAACTTCAAAGTCCTGTTCCCCCAACCCTAACCTTCCAATATATTATTCCCCCATCCATAATTCTCTCCTCTCATCTTGATAATCTCCACTCCCATAACTCACCCCCTTCTCCCCCCAGATCGCCACCAGTAACGGCCCCCCACTGGTGCCAGAACAGCTGAGTGAGAGCATGCGCACCATGGTGCTAAACTGCCTGCAGACCATCAGTGACAATAGACCATCCTCCAAAGACCTCCTTGGCAGTGACCTATTCGCCAGCATTAAGATATCCGCCAAGTGAAACCTCCAGGAGGTTAAACCTTCTAAACTGAATCCACCTGCCGGTTAAACCTACTAAAGGAAAACAACATGGAGGTTAAACCAACTAAACTGAAACCACCTGGTGGTTAAACCGCTAAAGTGAAACCACCAAGCGTTTAAACATACTCAAATTAATTCATTTTTTACTTAAATATGCTCAAATTAATGCAATTTTTAATGAAATTTACCCTGCAGTGTAATGAAATTAGTGAATAACAAAATCACTCGTTCTTGATGTAATTAAGAAATATGTGTAATGATCGTCAGGTAAATCTATCGCTATCATGACATAATAGTGACGTAATGAACTAACCTTCGTGGCATGAAAGCAATTGAAATTGTCAAAATATAAAGCAATTGAAGCTCTTGCTGGAATTTTCCTTTCTTGTTTACTGGAGAATTTTCGAAACTATTTTAGATAATGAAGGAGTTAAAGATTCTCATAATTCTTAATGTTTAATTTGAAATTTTCTCTTGAAATATTTTTGAAAGCTTCTTAATACTGAAATGGATTTTAAGGAATGATTTTAAATTCGTTGAAATTTTATACAATGCACAAAATCGACTTAAATGTCTTCCAATAATACTGTTATTAGCTACCTACTTGTTTTCATTAATTTCTGTTTAGTCTAGAAAATTAATTTTAAATACAATTTAAGCATACTGAGTCTTACAATGTTTTAACAGTACATACTAAGATCTCAATGTTAAAAATTTCAATTTGATTAAAAAAATTTGATATTCCCTGACATATATTTTTTTTTTATAAAATTTTATTTTTTTCTCATGAAATTTTATTTTTTTCTATTTTATTTTTTACAACGCAACCACAGTGTCAAATTATTATTATGGTGGTAAAATAGTTAATTTTTTATTTCTTTGTTGCATTAGGACGATATTAAGAATTTTTACCATTAGTTTTGTTGCTCGTAAACTAGGTATCACTGTTTTTTTTATATTGTTTCTAGCACTGCTATTTTCTGTTTCCAGAGCTGGTACTCTTGGTAGATCTAATTACTTTCAAAAAAGGAGAAGCATGCTTTATTTCAAACCTTTTATACACTTCTCCATGAACGTGCTACTTAATTAATGCTAGCGCAGCTTACTGTCTGTCACATGCAAGTACAAATTTCATTTTTTTCAGATTCTGAGCATCTTTTCTGTGGTTCATCTGATAGAATATTATTACGGCTTTAGTTAACTAGAGTTAAGTTCCACCTGCTAGAGGAAATGTCCATGCAATTACGACAGAACAAAACTATGTTGTAGAAAAAAATTTACCTTTGGTTTATTTCACTTTCATACGATTTAATTTTTTTAAGCTACTCATTTTCGATAATTCTCAAAAATAGAAATTCGTGTTTATTTTTACTTGTTAAAATGGTTTTATGAAATGATAGTTAATATTTTTTTCTATAGGTTTTTCATGTAATAGACCCAATGATCAATTTTATTTACTCATTGACATTTAGATTCTCCTGATGTTATTCCTATTTAAAATTTTTTAGTTTGACAAATTTCAGAATGTTCTACATTTCTCTCTTTAAAATTAACCGAGATAGGTACCAGTATATATTTAGTAACAATCAGCTCCTGTAAATAGGTTCTGGGACGGTCTACACTGTTTCTGTCTACGTATTGTTAGCGTATTTCAGTTTTTTATATTAATTTTGAAGATTTAATTCAAACTAGCGATTTATTTACTAACAATTTATTTGATTTTGTGTTCGTTATTGATCGTCTCAACTTTTTTTTAGCCTAAAATCTATTTAAGATGTTAGTGCCAAATCTGTTTTATTATTTATGTTTTATTTGTATTCGATGAATGGAGATTATTTTGGGACCAATTTTTTCGTATTTTTTGTAACTTGAAACTCTTAATATTAAATATTGATTTAATTTAGTGAAACGTTTTTCTATTTTCAATAATATTCTTTGAAAATAACTTTGTTTCTATTCGCTCCTTTTAAAATGTACTGAAATTAGAAACGGTTATTTCTTCAGTCACTCCACGAATAGTTACAGCGGTTAAAGAAATGTAGGTAAGCATAGAAAACTTCGACTTTTGTTTGAGGGATGACTGAAAGAAAAGTTTTTCTGAATAAATTCAAGATATTTATTTATACACAACTGAAAATGTGATTAAGAACTTTCACGGTATGGTTTAGATATATTTTGAAGAATTAGAATAAACGATTAAAGATCTTATAGTGCTAGAATTGTAAATTTCTATTTTATGATAAAAAATTAATTGATCCAACTAGAGGCAGGCCTCGTTTCAAGTAATAGGTTCTTATCTCGAGTCATGTCTCAAAATAAGGACCATTCGTAGACATAGAAAACGGAGACAATTTTTTGTGATTATTTCACGGTAGCTAACTATCAAAAACATCAAAAATCTAATCCAGATGAGGTTATTAGAAGCAATTGGTTCTGAAATTAAACATGTCCCATTTTAGGGTAAGTTCCGTGTTATCGCACAATACCATATTTTCGAACACGTTAAAATCCCTATATTATAATCATTATTTAACTTTCATTTCGATTGGTATTCATGATACCAATTAGAATAGAAGTTAAATAATAATTATTATATTTTCTTTTCTAAAGTGTTCGTTGAACCAACCATTAACCAATAACTTAGTACCCTACTACCAAAAATAATTCACAGAGCATAAAATTACTGTTTGTTTAATGTAACACTATGATTATAGAAATCTAAGTATCTATTAATTACTCACCTATACTGAGTGAGAGTTAAGCTAAGGTTAGATTTTGAAACCTTTAATAAATTTACTATTTTAACTTTCATCACAGTCACAAACACTGAAACACTGTTTATTAATAGGCTTATGTAGTACTTTAACTTT